>CATIWM010177750.1:0-16658 GCA_949671775.1 Mallotus repandus
TAAAGCATGTTCATCAATGCTTAATCATAATAAAATAAATGAATCGTGTATAAAGTAAAATTCATCATCATAAATAAATTTATATTAATCTCATAAAATTCTCATTTATAAATAATCTCATAAAACACTTTATAAAATTAACTCACAGGTGGAGTTTACTGGCCGATGTGTGCCCGACTATCCAAATACGACGACTCTCGCTTTGGAACTCTCTAAAATAAATAATATTTCTTAAAAACATGCTTATGTATATTTATCAAATAAATTCATAAAACTTTTAAAAAATTAATAAAATCAAGGAATTATTAAAATAAACTTGAAAGTATCCTAAACCTGACATTTGAGGCTAAAAGAATTATTTTTGGTGACTTAAAAAAATTTAAATGGAAATTATGAAATTTATACTAAAAGGCTTCCGGGATTTATTTTTCAAAATCCGTGAGGAATTGGACTTCAGTCCAGTTACAGAAATTGTATTATACAATTTATTCTATTTTATAAAAATAGTTCCATAATTTTTTGGACCGGTCCCAATTTCACTATATTGTCGGGTGGGACCTGCCGTATCCTCACTGAAAAACAAAACACCCGGACAAAAATTTATACCAAAATGATCCTCATAGTTAGTAGAGCACAAAAATAACCTCAAACAACCCAAACTATTCACTGAACAATTAAATTTAAAAATAAACTGAAATTAAATTAAAATATTTGCCAAATATTCTACGGGTGCAAATCTGATGCGTGGTCAGTACCAATAGACTCCTGACAATGAGAGGACGAAATGGAACTAACCGTTGCACCTGGAACCCACCGAAATAGTGCCAAACGGAGGAAATGGGTTGATTGAAAAATGTCAATTCTGCACAACTTCGAGCCACTCTAAGCAAAACGAACACCACTAGGATGAAGAGGACGATGAGATGAGTCTATGGTTCGAGTTTGAGGTTAATCGGAGTTCATTTGGGTATTAAACAGAAGAGAGGAAAATTTGGGTACTAAAAAGAAATTTTGCCCTAAAATATTAAACTCCAGCTGCTGCTTCCGTTCTTGTCTCTGTAGGACCATTATCTCCTCTTTAAAAAGGAGATGGACACTAGCCACGTGTCCACTCCTCATTTCCCATTTATATATATATATATATATATATATATATATATATAGATTAGAAAATAAAATTATATTTAAAGCAAAGAAAAAAGTTCCAGAGGAGCATTACAAAGCCAATTAATAGGCAACCTATTATCTATAACAGTTTTAGTAATCCAATGAACTGCTCTATTTATATCCCTATGCACCCAATTAAATGAAACATTTACAAACTTAGATTTAAGTTCCAAAATAGTCTGAACAATATTGCAAATACTCCAACATGGCTCTTGCAATAAAGACAAAGCTTGAGAGAGCAAAAGGGAATCCATCTCAAAAATACATCTTTGAAAACCAATATGCATTGCCAACTCCACAGCTAAGAGGGCGACTTCTGCATCAGTAACAAGTGCACAACAGGCTTTTATTTTTTTAGCAACACCATGAACAATTTTACCATTAGCATCACAAGCAATAATAGCTAAACCTACACAGCCAAAAGATTGATGAAAAGAGACATCAATATTTAATTTAATTAAATTGTGAGGAGGCGGTTGCTAAATAGCACTATAGTTAATTTGATTATCAAATGAAGGAGCTCTAACGATCTTATTGTGCAAAACTATATACTCCTTGCATTTAACAACTAACTTTTGAGCTCTATTAATGGCCAGCAATGGATTAGGTTGTACTTTGTTAAAGACAAAAGCATTAAGCCCTTTCCAAATAATCCAACCAGTAATCAACAATAAAACAAACTTGTCATCTTAAAAATAAAAAAAATGGTTAAAATATGAGACATCCACTCCTTCATTGACAGATTATGAGGAACATTTGGAATATCATTCAGAGTAGGACATTCAAAAAACATATGTTGAACTGTTTCAGGCTGACTATTACACAATTTACAAGTATCATCATCCACAATACCTTATTTAAGCAAGACAAACTGAGTTAGAAGAAGATGATAAAGAACTTTCCACCAAAATATTTTGACTTTAGGAAGGACTTTACAATGCCAAAAATTCTTCCAAAAAGCATTAGAAACAGAAGCAGAATCACCTATAATCTGCCTGTCATGATGACACAAATAAATATAAGTTGTTCTAACTGAAATTGAACCCCTCATATCAAAATGCCACATTATTTTATCTCGATTAGATGTAGCTCCCAAAGTAATTTTTTGAATTCTACCAATGTCGACATAATTAAAATATAGCCTCAAGAGATGTAGATTCCATCGTCTTTGGCCTAGAGTAATTAAATCAGAAACTAGAAAGAGAGTGCAATATTCTAGCCTACCAATAGAAACCTTGAAGTCTGGAGACTCGGTTATCCATTTACCATCCCAAATTGAAACATCCCTCCTATTACCTATATTAAACCCGAATCCTGGCATAAAAACATCCATTACTTTTAGCAAGCTAGACCATCCCTATGAAGGATGGGAACCTAGCTTAGCATTAAAGAAAGAGGTATGTGGAAAATAAATAGCTTTCATCATTCTTTCCCAAAGAGAAGTAGGAAAAGTAATCATCCTCCATACTTTTTTGGTAAAAAGAGCAAAAATGAATTTATCAAAATCTTTAAAGCCAAGTCCCCCAATAAATTTTGATATTGTGATAGCACTCCACTTGATAAGATGTAAGCTTCTTTTATTTGGATAATTTCTCCATAAAAAATTAGATAATAATGAGTTCAATTAATAATAAAAAGTTTTAGGGAACTTAAAACAAGACATAGCATAGGAAGGAAGGGTTGTTAGGAAAGCTTTAATAAGAACTTCCCTACCAGAGGGAGATAAATACTTATGACACCAATGTTTAATTTTTTGAATAATCCTTTCTTTAAGAAAATTAACAACACTTCTTTTAGACCTAGTCCAAAATGTAGGTTGACCAAGGTATTTCTCAGGACCTTGCGATTCCTTCAGGCCAAAAAAAATCAAGCAACCAAGTATGGACATTCAGAGGAGTAGTTCGACTAAAATAAACAGAGGATTTACCAAAATGTATTCTTTGTCTAGAGGCATAGTAGTATTTGTCCAAAATGGTTTTTTCTATTCTACATATCCCCAATTTCAGTCTTACCGTATCATCAATGAATAAAAGGTGACTTAAAGGCTCACATCTCCTATTAAACTTGAAGCCCTCAAAAAGATTATTAGAAACAACTTTAAAAAGGGCTAAAAAGAGCACATTAGATACCAAAATAAATAGATATGGAGAGAGAGGATCTCCTTGGCTCAATCCTCTAGATGGAGTAAAAGATTTAGAAGGACTACTATTTGTTAAAATAGAATAGGAGACAGTAGTAAAACACTGCATGATTAATTGGATAAAATGATCATGAAAACCCATTTTCCTTATAATATGTTCCAAAAATTTCTATTCCACCTGATCATATGCCTTGCACATGTCTAATTTAAGGGCAAAAGGAAATACATGCTTGCTAGTAGAGGACTTTAATGCATGAAAAATTTTATGAGCCAACAAGAGATTATCATAAATTTGACGGCTAGGAACAAAATCGGCATGACACTCATGAATCCAGCTAGACATATAAGGCTTGATTCTATTTACTAAAATCTTAAAAATTATCTAATAAATAAAATTGTATAAGCTGATTGGTCGATACTACTTAATATTAACAGGATTAGAAACCTTTGTAATTAAGACTATAAAAGTCTTATTCCACTCTTCACGCAAAAAACCATTAGAGAAAAATCTACGAACTACATTAACAACAGAAGAGCCAAGCACATGCCAAAATCTTTGGTAAAATACACTAGGAAAACCATCTGGTCTAGGCACTTTTAAAGCTCCAAGCTCAATAGTGTTATAATGCAAATGAGCATGGTTCTTTAGGCTAGTTATGGTTTAATTTTCCTTAGTTTTGTTATGTTTGCTTGTGTTTATTAAATTATGAATGATTATTCTTATTTCTTTTGTTTATGTTGTCCTTATGTTGATTTTGTGTGTTTTGTAGGTGTTCTTAAGCCTAATTCATGCATGGAAGTGAGCTTGGATAGAGTGAAATTAAGTATGATGCATGCAAAGTTAAAATGAGGCTCTAAAGAAGGGTGACGACTTGACACATTGCTGCCGAGTCATGACAGCAAGTGTTGGTGCCGCCTCATCACATCTATGCCGACTAGTCACCAATTACTGAATGACAGCAGGCCCTGGTGCCAACTCATCACACACGTGCTGAGTCATGACAGAGACATTTTGTGCCTAGTCGGCATAGTGGTGTCGACTCATCCCTCGTACCTCTTCAACGCACCTTTTGACTTTTACACCCATTTGAAGAGGCACGAATTGGGATGATAGGAAGGCTATAAATACATGAAAGTGGCTATATTTCAGACATGAAAAACACTTATTATTGTATTAGAATTATTAGCATTATTAGTTTTATTATTAAAAGAGTTGAAGTGCTAAGTGTTCAAAGACATATCCAAGGATTGAAGGAAGATATCAAGAGGACCTATCACAATTCAAGTAACTTCTTAAAGAGCATTAAAGGGTTTTATCAATACAAACTCTTCTCCCTTATTTTATTTTAGTTACTTGATGTCTGTAATACTTCTTTGTTGTTCTTTGATATTGAACACCATGTATCTTGGCTAAGTCTTTGCTTGTAGAATTACAATGATGAGTTAATCTACGGACTACATTTTTATCGATTATAATTCATGATTGGTTTAATTTTTATTGAGTTTTGAATTGTGTTATGTATACTTGATCATCATATGTAACTTGTTAATTAATTATTCACAATGAGAATTGGGATATTTTGGTAGAAATGCAATTGAAATTAAAAGCACTTAGAGACAAGAAATTAACTTTAAGGGACAAAGAATTGGCATAAAACTTAATGATTTTTGTTTATCTCTGCAATTTCACAAGAGTGTGTGTGGACTTTAAATTAAAATACCCTTAATTGTCAACGAGAGTTGCTTTTAAGGATCTTTGGCTTATTCTCCAATCAATGCATGGAATTTTCTATGTTGTTGACTTTTAAAGTTCTTGATTAATTCTGATTTGCAATTATAACATATATTGCTTAAAATTGTTATTAGTATAGTCTACTTGATTTATGTAATTAGAAATTAGGGTATTAATTTGACCCGCACCAAATTTTGGCGTCGTTGCTGGGGAATTCATTTAGTGATGTTAATTAACTTAGGGTAGAGAAAAGTTGTTTTAGGTTTTAAATTATATTTTTTTATAATTTATTATTTACTTAATCATGATTTGTTATACATTGTTTTATAATTTATTATTTGATTTTGACTTTTACTCTTCATGATGCTTACACGAAGTGTTAGTTATAATATTCTTTATTTTGATCATGAAATTGAATTAACTTTATGTGCTTTACACAGGGAACAAAGACATAGAGAAGTGAATCAATGAGAATTTAATAATATGGCTGAGCCAGAAAGAAGAACGTTAGTCGATTTTGCCATGCCCGACATCTCGAGCAGTTTTGGTGGGATTGTAGCCCAAACCATTACTAATAATAACTTTGAAATTAAGTCAAGTATCATTCAAATGGTGCAGAATAATCAATTTGGAGGACTATAAGGAGAGGACCCTTATGCTCACATATTGACTTTCCTTAATGTGTGTACAACCATCAAAATAAATGGTATGACAGATGATGCAATAAGGCACAGACTTTTTCCATTTTTGGTCAAGGATAAAGCATAACTTTGGCTTACTAGTTTTCCAAGTGAATCAATCACAACATGGGACCAATTGAAGCAAGCATTTCTCCATAAATATTTTCCACCACACAAGACAGCCAAGTTTCACAATGAGAACACTACTTTCAAGCAAAATGGAAGTGAGACAATTTATGCAACTTAGGAGAGGAATAAGGAACTTCAAAGGAAATGCCCTTATCATGGATTACCAGATTGGGTGATCTCTCAAATTTTCTATAACGGATTGACATAGAAGAAAAGGAACATTGTTAATACCGCTTTCGGTGGAAAATGGATGGATAAAATGGCTAAGGAGGCTGTAACTTTGCTTGAGGAACTTGCATCTCAAGGGTACATGGGTGATGAACCAACAATGGAAAATGCAAAAGGAGTTTTAGAGTTTGACACTATTAATCTATTGAATTCAAAAGTAGATGCTCTCAGCAAGTTGGTAAGTAAAGCTCAAATTAATTTTGGGGAAAGCACTAATATTATTTGTCAGTTATGAGGAGTATCCCATTCATATGCCCAATGTAATATGAGTACTAATGAGGATGTGAGCTATATGCAAGGAGCTTTCAATCAAAGAATGGGACTTAACTCCAATACTTATAACCCCCAATGGAGAAACCACCCCGGGTTCTCATGGTTAAATCCATCCTCCTAACTAGACCCTCTATTTAACCCAAACACCAAACCCCGCCTGGATTTCCCATGATGCAACAAGCCTTCAATCCTACTCATCCTAAACCCAACCTTGAAGCTCTTATTGAGCAATTTATTAACCAACAAATATCTATCAACAAATAAAATGAGGAGCAATTCAAGCAACTTAGTTCTAAACTTGAACAACTTACTACTCATAACTGAATTCTTGAAACCCAAATTACAAACAAGCCTCTTCATCCTATACTAAATCTTTGGGAAAGCTTCCTAGCCAACTGGAGTTTGTACTAAAGGAGACTTGCCAAACAATTACTTTGAGGAGTGGTAAGGATATTGAAAAAGTTGTTAGTAGCACTAAGAGAGTGGTTAATGATGATGATGTGGTGGAAGTTGAATATTTTAAAACACTACCTTTCCCTCAAAGGTTCATAAGACGTAGCTTGGATAAGCAATTTGGCAAATTCCTTAATTATCTTAAGGAAATCACCATCACCGTACAATTTATGGATGCCATTAGAGATATTCCAGCTTGGGGTAAATTCTTGAAGGATATCATTATCCATAAGAGTAAGCTTAAAGATTATGGGTTAGTTTCTCATGTTAAAGAATCTAAGGCTATGTATTCCAAGTCTCCACTAAAGCTTAAGGATACCGGTTGCTTTACCATTCCTTGTGTAATTGGAGGGACTCATTTTGATAAGACTTTATGTGATATTGGTGCTAGTATTAGTCTTATGCCTTATTCCATTTATAAAAGGCTTGATGCGGAAGAAATTAAGCCTACCAATATGTGCCTTTTTATAGCAGACAAATCTATCCAATATCCACTAGGCATTCTTGAAAATGTGCCAACAAAAATGGGGAAGTTTGTAATACCAACTGATTTTGTTGTATTAGACATGGAGGAAGATCTTGAAATCCCAATCTTGTTTGGGAGACCATTTTTTATGACAGCAGGAGCAATTATTGACATGAAGAGAGGAAAGACTACATTGGAAGTAGACAATGAGTATATGGAATTTGATGTGTTTAAAATGATGAAGTCTACACCAATGGAAGTCGCAAGCAGAATTGATTCCGTTGATATTGTTGATGAATACATCAAAGAAGTAATACATGAATGTTTGAGGTAAGATCCTTTTGAGCCATACATAGAGCAAGAAGCTAAAGTTGGACTATTGTAAGTAAATCCTTACCTTCCTCCCCATAGAACTTCAAGGTTTGAACTCTTAAGGAAGGATGAAGATTTTAAAGCTACTTCACCAAATGAAGAAGTGAAGCTAGAGCTCAAGCCCTTACCATCAAATCTAATATATGAATTTCTTGACTCTAACTTTAAATTTCCTTTTATTGTAAATTCATCTTTGCCTACTATTGATGTTGATGCCTTGAGTGATGTATTGCTTAGTCACAAGAACAACTTTGGTTATTCTATTAATGATTTGAAGTGCATTAGTAAAATTGTGTATGCATAGAATCATCTTGGAGGATAATGCTAAGCCTTCCATCGAAGGTCAAAGGCGGTTAAACCCCACTCTCAAGGAAGTGGTGAGAAAGGAGGTAATAAAATTGCTTAATAATGGAATCATATATTCCATTAGTGATAGTAAATGGGTGAGTCCCATTCAAGTTGTTCCAAAGAAGGGAGGCTTAACCGTTGTTAGGAATGAATCTAATGATTTGATACCTACTAGAACTATCACGGGATGGCGTATATATATTGATTATAGAAAATTAAATAAAGCAACTAGGAAAGATCATTTTCCATTGCCTTTTATCGACCAAGTCCTTGAAAGGCTAGCTAACTTTTCTTACTTTTGTTATTTGGATGGACTTAGTGGATTCTATCAAATTCCTATTTATCTTGAGGACCAAGTTAAGACTACTTTTACATGCCCATATGGTACTTTTGTCTTTAGGCGTATGCCTTTTGGTTTATGCAACGCACCTGCAACTATTCAAAGATGCATGTTTTCCATATTTAGTGATTTACTAGATGATTGTGTGGAGGTTTTTATTGATGATTTTAGTGTTTATGGATCTAACTTTGCAAATTGTCTAGACAATCTTTCTAAAGTTCTTGACAGGTGTAAGGAGAATGGATTGGTCTTGAATTGGAAAAAATGCCACTTTATGGCACAAGAAGGGATTGTGCTTTGCCATGTACTATCAAATAGAGGTATTGAAGTTGATAGAGAAAAACTAGAAGTGATTGCTAATTTTCCACACCTGAAGTGTGTGACGGACATAAGATGCTTTCTTGGGCATGTGGGTTTCTACCAACGATTTATTAAAGATTTTTCCAAGATTGGGAGCTTGGATCATAAAGATTCATAAGCAATCTCATCGAGCAAGTCATTAGCTCTATGCATATTATTTTTTAGCTCATCGAGCCAATCTTTCACAACTTACTTTGTGTATGCTTCTCTTTGTCAAGATCACTCTTTCCTAATATAATTAGTTAGTCTGTTATATGTTTATTACATATAGTTTATCATTAGTTACTGTAATTACATTTAATTGATGCTAAGTGATAATAGAACACTCTTCCTTCAGCTCTTTAAACAACTTTTGACTTAGTATCAGAGCCTTACAATGGTCTCTCATACTTTATCTTCTTCATCATCATCATCTTCTTCTTCTTCTGACATTATAGCCTCTAACATTGTCACTTTTATTCCCTCACCCATTTTTATTACAGCCCTTGCTTATGTCCAATAAACTTTCTCCATTAAATTAACATCAAAGAATTTTGTTTCTTAGAAACTTCAATTCACTCCTTTGCTCAACTATTACAATATCCATGGCATTCTTAATGGCAATGAGTTAACTCCTCCCAAAGAAATCACTGATCCCATAATAAATCAATCCACCCTTGGTCTGACATATATGACCTGGTTTAATAAGGACCAGCTCCTCTTTTTTTGGCTTTTATCCTGCATTATGGAGGAAATTTTTCTTTAAATTATTGGCTTAAATTCAGCTTCTGAACTTTGGCATGCACTTGAAACAACTTATGGTGTAGTTACTCTTGCTTAGAGAACATAACTTCATATCAAACTTCATAATCTCTCCAAAGATGATTGATGAGGGTGTTTCATATCTTTAGCTCTAGCTCAAAACTTTAAATATGCCATAATCAAACAACAATGGTGAGAAAGGTTTTAGAAGACCCAAAACCCCTTCGATGGATATGTTAGCTTATGGACTCTTAGGAGAAAAATATAGCAAGCATAAATGAAAATAATTGTAAAGAAGGAAAAATAGGTAGTCTTATTAATGGCTGGGGATTTTGTTGTCTCCAAGATGATAAGTAAGAAGAAGAAGAAGTTCTGGTTCAAAGAAGATTAGATGAAGAATAAGGTAGAAGAGAGAAAAGTTAGTAAAAGTTACCTCCCACTTTAGGGTTTTTAACTTTTATACCTAGGTAAGACGATGGCATGTAATACAGGATCGGTCGAGGTCCTGAAAAGTAGAGGTATGGTTAGTGCACTTGCGGGCACACTTCCTGAGGGCGTGCTTCTTGTAGTGGGTAGCTCTGTCAGTGAGTGAGGATTGATGGGAAGTGCATTAAATGCATGTTAGATTAGTATAAGTCTTTCATGCTAAGGTAGATGAGATTTTCCTACGAGTGAATGGCATACTCCTCTTAGGAAGGAGTAAAGTCTGTCAAGGGCATATTTATCTCTGGAGATTGACGTATGTATACCCTCTAAGTTGGCAAGTTAACATGGTCAAAGGAAGTGCCATGTAGGCCTAAAGGCTGAGTTCCTTTACACGTGTCCATACATGATTGGCAGGAATTTTTAGGTGTCATCAATGAAAAACCAATTTCTCAATATCTTTACCAAGCAAAAACCATTGTTGACTCATTAGCTTTGGCTGGTCAAGCTATTTCTCAACCTAAATTCAATGCAATTGTATTTAGAACTCGGTGCTGAGTATAATGGGATCATTGGTGTTTTACAATAACTTGTGGATCCAATTTTCTATCACGAGCTTCATGACCAGTTCATTGCATCCGAGCTACTATTAAAGTCGTAACAACCTTTTATTCCAGTAGCTAACTTGGTTTAACACAACAATTACTCTCTAAATGTAACTAGTTCTCTATTTCGTTCAAATTTCTTCATAAATAGATGTGGACGTCATGGCAATAGAGGTGGATGGAAAGGACTTAACTCATTCTTTTACCAAATTTATGGATACAATAACCATATAGCCTTGGAACATTTGCACAAATTTGATGCTAATTTTACTCCTCGCAATTGTCATAGGCCATCTTCTTCACCTCATCATTTTACAGCTGCACTTACTACACACTAGGCCAACTTATCTAGATTTCTCCTTCACCTAGTCTGTTAGCAACACCAAATTCAGCCAAGTCCTCTCTATGGTACTTAAACATGGGGGTAACTCATCATGTCACACCCAACCTCTCCTCCTTTAGTATTTTGGATGAGTATAAAGGTACAAGAAACTTGGTTATTGGTAATGTGTAGCCTTTACTCATCACACATCTTGTTACTGGACATATTTTATCCCCTTTAAAATTGCTGAAATTAAACAATATTTTACATGTTCTACCATTACTAAGCCATTATCATCTATTAAAAAATTTTGCAAGGATAATCACTATATTTTAAAATTTCATGATAACCACTACCTTATCAAAGATCAAATTTCCAAATGGATAGTGCTCCAAAACTAAAATAAATGCCTTGCTCCTCAAATAAAACTAAAATAAATAAATGTGAAGCTTGTTGTTTTGGTAAGCTTCATTGTGTTTCTTTACCCTTGACCAATCATCGTAGTAAACAACCATTATAACTGATTCATTCCAATGTTTGGGAACCAACACCCCTTTGTTCTTTTTCTTGCTATAAATATTTTGTTATTTTTATAAATGAATTTTCTTTAGTCACTTGGTTCTATCCTACTATGTGCAAAAGTGGGGTTCTTAAAATCTTTAAACAATTTCAACTAATGGTTGAAAAATTATTTGATTACAAAATTAAAACATTCAATTCAAATTGGGGAGAGGAATATCGACCTTTACATAAATATTTCAAAGACTATGGTATCATTCACAGAGTTTCATACCCTCACTTATGAACAAAATTAGACATCAAAAAGAAAAATTTGTAATATAGTTGATATTGGATTAGCTATAATAGGTCATGGTGGTGCTCCCTTTAAATTTTAGGAATTTGCTTTTAAAATGATAATTTCCTTATTAAATCAATTGCCTAGTAGCTCACTAGGAAATAATATTCCATATCAACTATTATTTCACTAAGTCCCTAATTATCACTCTTTCAAGGTTTTTAGTTGTGCCATTCATCCACTCTTATGCCCATACCATAATCATAAATTTTCTTTTCGGACTACATAATGTGTGTTCGTAGGGTATTGTCTAATTTATCTTGGTTATAAGTTTTTTGATAAAAAAAACAAACAAAATTTATAGTTCTCGTCATGTTGAGTTTGATAAGAAGCTCTTTTCTTTTAAATAAGTGCCCAGTCACTCTCAAAATTTGGATGATTTGCCAATCATGCAGCCTTTTTCACCATGGCTCCAACTTATGTATCCACTTCCTTTGGATCACCATACTATGAACAATTTAGGTATCGTTTCCAACTCGAATCCTTCTCTATCCTTATCATCTCCTAAGTCTTCTAATCTAAACTATTGATCTTATCTTCACCACCCACTTCTAGTCCCCATTCTTCATCAAAAACTTATTCTAAACACCCTATCTATAATCCTGAGGGTCTCAAATTTTTTTGTTCTTTGACAATCAAACCAAAATCCAATGCAACCACCACCAGTATCTCCACCACAATAGACTTATAAAATGCAATTTTGTCTTCAACCCTTAATTACAAACCCACAGATCTTCACACCACAAAACTTAACACTACTTCTCCACCTCTTATTAAACCTACCTTATATACCTAAGCTAGTCACACACTTGCATGGCTTGAAACTATGAAGCTTGAAATGTAGGCTTTGTATCAAAATAATACATGGTAATTTATCCTCCTCCTTCCAATGGTAATGTTGTTAGAAATATGTGGATTTATAATATCAAAAGAAAAGTATATGGCAATATAGATAGGTTTTAAGCTCGCTTGGTGGCTCGAGGATATACTCGAGAGTATGGTCTTGATTATAGAGAAACTTTCAGTCCAGTGGTAAAACCTATAACCATACGTATGGTACTCTTTGTTACCATTTCATAAGGTTAGACTCTACACCAATTGGATGTGAGTAATGCAATCTTGAATGGGTATTTAGAAGAAATAATGTTTATGGTTTAGCCTCAGTGCTTTGTTGATTCAACAAGACCAAATTTTATATGCAAATTAAATAAGTCTTTATATGGGCTCAAGCAAGCATCTCGAGCTTGGTACTAAAAACTGTGTAATTTTCTTCTCCCCATTGACTTTTGAGGTTCTATTACTGACTGTTCTTTGTTCATTTATGATAAAGATCAATGTTAGTGTTTTCTTTTAGTATATGTGGAAGATGTTTTCATTACAGGTAATAACACTACTCTAATTCATCAACTAATTTAAAAATTGTCCACTGCTTTCTCTCTTTATGACTTAGGTCATTTATATTATTTTCTCGAGGTCCAAGTCATGTGATGCACCAATGGTCTTCTTTTGTCTCAAAATTCATATATCTCAGACATTCTACATAGTGCTAGTATGGAAAACTTAAATCCATGTTCTACACTAAAGTCCACTGCTGCTCCATTGTCCAAAAAAGTCAAAACACCATTGTCTAATAACAATGCTGTGAAATATCGCAAGCTTTATGGCAGCTTATAATAAGTTACCCTTACTCAGCCAGACTTGTCTTTCTCAATGAATTGGATTTGCCAATACATGCATTAACCTACAACTGTCCATTATCAAGTTCTCAAGAATTTTACACTATCTATAAAATCACTTTAAATTAGAGTCTATTTATAAAAAAATGCTCTCAAACACATTTATCTGCCTTCAGTGACGTAGACTGGGAAAGATGCATGAATGATTGTCAATCAACTGGTGGCTATATCATCTTTCTCGGCCAAAACCCGGTTGTATGGAACTCTCACAAATAGAGGACTGTTGCTCGTTCTTCTACTAAGTCCAAGTTTAAGGCAATGGCAGATGTTAGGGTTAAAGTCAAGTGGCTCATACATTTACTTGATGAACTAGGTGTTAAATTAGCTTTTCCTCCTCATGTATGGTGTGATAACATTAGTGTTATGTACCTCTCTTTGAACCTAGTGTTTTAAGCTCATGCAAGTCATGTTGAAGTCGGTTTTCATTTTGTTTGAAATTAGATTAGAATTTTATAAGATGGAAGTAGTGCCTTAAAATCTTCATAGCTCGTACCATTGCTAAGCATATCTGTTCAACTTGACTATACTTTTCCTCATATAGTAGCAGTTTCTTGCTTAAGTGGTAAATAACATGCTTTACTTTAGTCGATGCCTAGCATGTCATCATATGTCCATACAAATAATTTTAAGTAATTTTTAAATATTTTTTTAATTTCTCTCCTCTCCTCAGGGGTAACATCTTTTAAAATATGTAAAATGCGAGGATCATTTTCTATGCCAATATTAAATGGTTCAGTGCATATGGAATGAATGTCAAATATGCTCATGTTTTGTTCAATGTAATGCACACTACCATCAAATAAGTAAGAAAAATTTGATTTTATTGCATTAATCTTAGAGTTCATTACATCACTAGTTTTAAAAAAAGAAGAAGTACAAATATCATTATCAGTAGAAATGTCTTCAAATAGGAGGTTGTCAATGCTTGACTCGAGGAAGGCAATGATCTCAGCACAACTTGTAGTTCCAGCCTTAAATTCTAACCCTAAGTTCTTCATGAGCTCATCAATATCATATTTGGTTATCACATCTAGTGGAACTGGGAGCTTCTCCTTAAAAAAGTGAACAACAACAACAAAGATTTTAAACTCGAATTTCTCAATCCTATCCATTTCCCATTTCTCAGAATATCCTCGATATATTTCCATTGAACCTTCAGCAATGAAAATAGTAGAATTCTTAGCCCCATTGTCCTTCTTATAATCATACCCCAATCCATGCTTGCTTGTTTGACCATGAAATTTTGGAAATTCAATGAGACAATGAATACACTTTTATTTAAAGGGAATTTGGTCTGTTGGTGGACTATTGAAGGAATGCCCTCAATGGTTGGAAATAAGGTCTTCCTAATAATAAGGCAAAAGTATGAGGAATGTCTAGGATAGTAAATTCAGAAACAAACTCGATATCACCCACAGTAACTACATTCGTGATAGTTCCCACAACTAGCTTTTTTGAATCATCATATGCCCGAATGATCATATTACACTCTTTTAGGCCAACCACATTCATTCCAAACTTGTGCAGTTGTCTCAAAGGATAGACATTGCTGATGGATCCATCATCAACTATAACATATAAATTTTTTTTGAACTTTACTATTGCTTGAATGAATAAAGGTCTATTGTGGATTCTCCCCAAACTGGCAAGTCTTCATCAAAAAAGTTAATGGCAGTAGTAGGTGTTTTAAATAAAAGAGGTAATAATCTCGTAAGGTGAGTTGTCTATAGCTATCTTGGCATTATTGAGAGCTCTGACCAATGCATCTTGGTGTTGCTTTGAGGCCATGAGCAAGTCTCATATACGGGCTTAGTCTTGTGTTTTCTTCAACTGCACTAGTTTTCATTGTTATTATTTGTAGGAGGGTCTGCCTAAATAAGCTTTGTAGATTGGAGTCGCCACCTGATTTGAATCAGGAGAAAGTGAATTAAAAATCCAATTCCTTAACTAGAGAATCCAGGTTCGGGGAGTAGGAATTACTTATCCTGTTTCTTATCATACACATTGCTTATTTATTCACAACTTCACCCTAGTTTTGGTTTTATGATGCATTTTACCATACTCAATAATTAACTAGTTTAAATTGGAAATAAAGCGCATGATAATTGGATTGACGAGCATACATCACATAATAATTAAGTAAGCATCCATCAATCAAGTAGATGATCATGTAGGCAAGTAAGCAAGCAACATGTAGCACACAAGCATTGTAAGAAATAAAAAATAAACACACAGATAAGCAAAATAAAAATGGGGAAAGGGATTAAGGATTACAATCCAAGAAAATAGCCTATTCCAATAAATACATCAAAAATAGAAAATAAAAGGGGGAATTGGGATTAAGGATTGCATTGCCTCGGAAATGCCTATTCTATTGATTACATTAAAATAGAAAGAAGAAATAAAAATCCTATTATGATAATCCTGCAAAACAAATGGTAGTTCTCATACACAAGCAAGCACATTTCACACTTAGAATTATTTGGTGCCGAGTCATCACGATCATGACAACTCATAACAGAATTAGAAGGTGCCAACTCGACGCAATGGTGCCGAGTCGTGCCTTTATTTTTACTTACTAACATATTCAATAACACATATATACACTAATAACATATATACACTAATAATTTTCTATATTACACATCTTTTATTGCTACTTCATTTTTTTAATTCTATTAATTCCCTAAGCAAATAGAAATTTTAGAACAAGGGGTTCATCTTCCAAAAGACCACACATTAAGGAAGCTCATCAAGAGGAAGAAGAAGACTTTTCAAAAACTTATAAGGCTAGGTTTGCAATCCTTTCCCATGAAGAAGGTGCTAAGTTTACCAACATCAAGTTTAGGGAAATAACGGGTTATAAGTATATCCCTAACTCTCTTTTAAATGATGTGGGTATGCTTAAATCTTTTAATCAATTATTGACACAATGTGGCCTTAAGAAGTTTGTCTTTATGCATGAAGATACCTATGTGGAATTGATTATCGAATTTTATACTAGTTTGGGTGTGAATGCTAAAAATTCTCAAATTCTGGAATTTCGCATGCTAGGGAATAAATATCAACTTACATATTCATTCATGCAATGTATTTTTGGTTTCCAAAAGGATGGTTTATGTGATCCTCCCAAATCCTTTAGGGTGAATGATTTTTGGACTTTATTGACTAATTTGCAAACCCCTTTTCAACCAAAGAAAGGCAAGGCTATGTTTATCAAGGATATGAAATTTTGGTTGTTGCACAAAGTCCTTGCATGTGTGGTATTTCATAAATCCGAATTTAAT
>CATIWM010177762.1:0-23064 GCA_949671775.1 Mallotus repandus
TTTATTTTTATTTACATTTAAAATATCTTTGATTTTCGTTGTTTAAACAAACAAACACAATTAGTATTACAATAGTCAATTTGCAATCTCTGTGGGATCGATATTTAATTACTACTTGTACGAATCTGTATACTTGCGGAGATACCATCAAAGGCCATGTGGTGGGATGTGCATAACTTCTTCATTGGGCTTGGTTTTAATCATGTTAGTGCACATCTTCTTGCACAAGCATGTAGTGAAGCATACAAAATTCTTGATAAGCACACAGGCGTATACTAGCTTATGTGCACGATTGTGCAGAAGTCCCTTATCCAGCATGGCGTGCAATGCTTTAGCCTATAAAACTGCACAAGTTTGGCTTAATTAGACACTATAATGCATATAATTATTAAACAAACATGCAAACATACAAATGTATTCTTTAGAATACAATTCAATAACATTATGCTAAATGTAAGTAAAATCAGTAATAATTAAATAAACTTATAAAAATATATTATAAAACTAATAAGAATGCTTCTAAAATTATATATACAAATGACATATAACATTAGAGATAAGGGGAAAGAGAATGATTGAATGGATTTTTATGAGATTGGATAAAAACTTTTAATGCACGATCAGTTTTTGGGTGGTTGAAGTGGTCGCACAAGGAGTGGAGATCGTGGGTTTTGAAATAAGAAATGAGAGAGGGAACTGGGTGGCGGCAATTTTTGCTACAGATTAGTGCACATCCGCGAATGCGGGTTGGACGCAATTGCAACTAATAGATTGGAATGATTAAAACAGGGAAGACATAATTGCGGTTGACTCGTGATCAAGATAGAAAGATTAAAACTTAAGGCATTCATCATTCATGATTGCTGAATTTCTGAGAGCACAGGATAGGCACCAGAGCTAGAATGATGAGTAATTAGTGATTGCATTCTTTTGCATGATCGTGGCAGTACCTGGGAGTATAAAAATAAACAACATGATTGTTAACTCTTGTTCAACCAATAAGACTAAAATAAAGATACTAACAACTAAACACAAGCATAATTAAATTTGAAAATAGATTAATAAAATAATAAAAACATGCTAATTTTAGGTTATTAGCTTGACCATGCCTTTATGATTCGATATGTCAAGTGGGTGAGGAGGATGAGCATCCCCCATCCTTGATGTTGATTAATGCTTGTTACTCTTCTCTTCTATCCTTTATTAATTTAGGCTCAATTTTATCCCTTAAGGAAGCATGCTTCTTAAAGATATACACCACTCTAAATACTTACATAACCTTCCTCTGTAGACTCACTTTTGACTTGGCTTTCTTCACCTTATTTTGAACTTGAGAAATTAAAGAGTTTTGATTTGAGTTAGGAACTACTTCTTTGAAATCAGTGTTGCTTCCTTGATTTCCTTATTCACCCTTGTTCCTTCTTTTGTATGATGATCCTCACTCTTCATTTCCTTGATGAGCTTGTTCATCACAAATTCCACTTTCTCTTCTCTAACTCTTAAAGTAATCTTTTCTCTTCTCTAACTCTTAAAGTAATCTTTCCTTCATTGACAAAAATCACAGCCTTTCTAGTGTTGAGAAAAGGTCTCCCTAAAATGAGGGGGCAATGCTTATCTTGCTCAAAGTCTAGAATTACAAAGTCTATCGAAAATACAAATTTATCAACTCTGACAGGCACATCTTTAACCACTCCATATGACTTTTTTATTGAATGATCAGCAAGTTGAAGTGTCATATTTGTGTTGATCACATTTCAAGATTCAACTCCCTGAAAAGAGAAAGAGGCATAACATTAATGCTAGCTCCTAAGTCATATAAGCATTTAGGAAATTTTTTAGAATCAAGAGTGCAAGGAATTGTAAAACTCCCTGGATCTTTGAGCTTGACTGGAATTTTTCTTAAAATGATGGAGCTATAAGTCTCCGTTAAAGGTGTCGTCTCATTATCATTCCATTTCCGCTTACTGGTGATAATATCTTTGAGGAACTTTGCATACTTTGGCATTTCATTTAATGCTTTTCAAAGAGTCAACTTTAACTCTAACTTCTTAAGGGACTGTTTAGTTTTAGAAAACAATTTCTATTTTCCTTTTCTTTATTTTCCAGTTTTTCATTTTCCAAAGTAGAAAACAAAAAATAGAAAATCATATTTGTTTCTTACTTTATATTTTTTAGTTTTTCAAAATTCTATATTTTATAGGTTATTACAAAAGCATGGGCTATTATCATTTCAAGGACTAAAAGAAATAGGAGTGCATTTGATGTTGGGACGTGAAGTAGAGAGCCTAGTGCGAGAGAACAGAAAAGTTACATAGGTAGCGAATCAGAAAACACAAGGAAAACAACTTTTTATTGGTTTCTAATACTAGTTATAATTTGGAAAACTAGAAAATAGTTTTCTAATTTTCTAAATTAAGGAAATATCAAAAATAAACACTAAATTCTATTTTCTAGTTTTCTTGGAAAAATTTTCAAGAAAACGGGCCTTATTTTCTAAATATAAACCGGCCCTCAAGGTTTTTAGAAATTTAGCAAACTATTTCTCATCATCATTCATCTCTCTTTGTCTTAAAGGAAAAGGCAACCTTGGAGCATACTTAGATGTATCAATGATGGGTGGCTACTCCACTTGTGTTTTTCTTGGTTCTTCAAGCTTCTTTTCTTGAGTTTTCTCTTGCATATCTTTACTTTTAACCTCTTGATTCTCTTTATCATCATCATCCTTCAATGATGTGTGTTTAGGACTTGAAGCTCTCTACCACTTCTCAAGGTGATGGCTTTCACTTATTCTTTCGAATTGACTTCCATGCTGCTTGGTAGATGCCCTTGAGCTCTTGTTGCAACAACATTTGCCAATTGCCCAAGCTAAACTTCAATATTATGAATTGAAGGATTATGATTCTTAAAATTTCAGTTGAACTTGTCATTTTGATTGGTCATTTTGGAAGTGATAGCATCAAAGAACTTTTCAAGCTTTGTTTCCATGGCAGCAAACCTCTTATCAATTGACTTAGCTTAGAATCCAAGTGGTAGTTGTGGTAGTAGTTTAGAGAATTGATTAGAGAAGCCTAGTGAATTCTGATTATTGCTCCATGAGAAATTGGGATGGTTTCACTAAACTTGGTTATAAGTGTTTGAGAATGGATTGTTGTTTAGTTGCCTTGGTTGGAATTGATTCCCAACATAGTTGTAATTCTCCAATGTACCATCCCCATACATGTTCCACTTCTAAAACCACACTCAATTGTTGAATGATTGAGCACATGGCAATGCTCACAAAACATAGTTGAAAAAGGTGGAATGGCATTACCTCTTGATGTCAAGTCATAACTTTTCTTAGTTAATGGAACAAGTTATGCTTGAATGGATGTGACATCATCAACTCTAAGTTTCCCTCATTGTTTAGGAGCCAATTATCGTTCCGATGGCCGTAAACAACTATTATTGGCCATTTCTTTCAAAAGTTCAAAAGCACCATTAATAGTCTTTTGCATAAATGATCCTCCCGCAGCTGCATCGATGATGTCTCTAGTGGACCTCATTATGCCATTATAGAAGGTTCGAATAAGGATGTAGTAGGCAGACCATGATATGGACAACTTCGCTGTAACTCTTTGAATCTTTCCCACACATCACATAAAGACTCAGTCTCAAATTGCTGAAAAATTATTATGTCTTTGATGATCTTTACCGTCTTTACGGGTGGAAAGTACTTAGCTAAGAATCCCTTTGTAAGAAGATCCCATGTAGTGATGGATGCTAATGGCTGAGAATTAAGACGCTTTGACTCGATCTTTGAGTGTAAATGGAAAAAGTCTCAAGCGAATGGCATCATCGAAAACTCCATTATATTTGAAGGTATCACAAATCTCCAAAAAATTTGCTATGTGCATGTTTGGATCCTCCGAAGGTAAGCCATGAAATTAGACAGTGGATTGAATCATCTATAGAAGAGCAGGCTTGATTTAAAAGTAATTGGCATGTACATTAAGTCTAGTGATACTTTGTTGAGCCCCATCCAAACCAGGTATAGCAAACTCAAGAAGAGTTCGCTCGATTGTGGCTTGTTGACCTCTTTGTTGCGTAGCCATGTCTTTAGATACACTCTTTGATCTCCTACGGTTCTCCTTCTTTAACTTAGACAAATTCGGAACAAAGAGCAGTGGTTCTCTTCTTGCATGTCTAGTGTTGTGCATACATAACCACAAGAGTACCTAAAACAAAATAATGCAAGTAAAAAATAGAGTATAAAAAAATAAAAAATGCTCTAATCCAAATCCAAAACAATCTTCACTAATTGTGATGTTAGTTGCCCAATCCCCGGCAATAGCGTTAAAAACTTGTTAATGACCTTACCGCATATGCACAGGTCGACAACTAATAAAGTGAGAGTAAAGTATTGTTCCCTTGAGGATTGATACTAAATACCTATTAGTCTTAATTGTAATTGTTTAGAGCTTGCAAATATGGTTTGAAAAAAGAAAATAACAAATTAAATAACAAATAAACAAAAAAATATAAATCAAGCTATTACTAATCAAATTAATGAACGATTAAATCAATGGGAAGACATATTGTTGGGAGATTAAGCACCACATTTTTATTAAGTTATTTTAATAGAATCAATCAACTCTCAATGCATATCTCAGGTATTTCAATGATCATTGAGTACTTTTTCTCAAGCAGCTACTCAACTCAACATGCATCAATCAATTGAAATTCAAAGTCATAGTTTAATTCTTATCATCACTATGAAACTAAATCAATATCAAGCATGCAAGGCATTAGATAAAACCTATAAGAGAATTAGATAAGATTAAGCTTTCTCAAGTCATTTAATCATTCTAATTTGTGCTTGTGGGTTTATTAGATCCACCAATTCTCATTGCATAGATCTAAACTAGAGTGATATCTGGCCACAATACAACATTAATTCAATAAGATTAACAAACACAATATGCATATAGGAGACAATAACAACTATCAAATTAACATTAAATTAAACAGGTCTTAAAATCCTAACAATAATAAAGTACTTAGCCAAACATGGCTATATAATCCATCATTCAAATATTCAAATACAAAACAATAGATTAGAAATAGAAAGGGAGTTAGAAATGTTTATTGAGAAGCTTGGGCCTTTAATGGGTCTTCTTTTTCTAGCTTTTTTTTCTCCTCTTTCTTCTTCTTCTTTCTCTTGCTTGTATTGGTGCGTCTTATGTGAATGACAGAGAGTAATCCCCAAGCAATTCGTGCCTTTTATCCTTTCTAACCTCTTCTAGAACATGTCTACACCTCAGCATGTTATGTGCTGGAAATTTGCTACCTGTGATCGCGCACAAGTTGCGCTCGTGACAGAAGGGCCTCTCGTGAAAGGGTCAGTATCGTTGATGATATGTGCTCACAATAGAAGCTTTAGCTAATAGGAATCCATGATTGCGCATGAGACGCGACTGCACAGGCCTCGATATCACTTAGGGGTTATTGATTTTAACAATCCCGCGATTGTGCATTCGGCCACAATTGCGACAGAACTCTATTCTACCTCTGCTCTGCTTCTTTGCTCCAATTCTTCACCATTTACCTCCTTTGCTCCTTTTCCCTATAAAATTCAGAAAAAACATAAAAGTATCTAATTCTATATGCTAACATATACTAAATGCTAACTAAAATGAATGAAAGAATGCAATAATAAGTCCTAATTCTAGATGGAATTTGGCACCAACACTTTTTTGACATCCAAACCTGTCGTAGCACCAATGATTTTTCATCCCAAACTTTGCCAAAATGATAGTCCTTTGCTTTCAGATAATACATATTATCGCCAAATTATAGGTAAACTGCTCTACTTATGCACAACTCAACCAGACCTTTCCCATGCAATGTAGCAACTCTCTCCATTTCTTGACAAACCTACTCAAGCTCACCTTACTGCACTTTATTGTGTTTTGCAATATCTTAAATCATCTCCTGGCAAAGGTCTTTTCTTCCTTGCTGATTCACCTTTTCAATTAAAGAGTTTCTCTTATTCAGATTGAGCAACTTGTCCTGATACTAGACGCTCTATTTCTTGTTTCTATGTCTTTTTGGGTAAGTCACTGACCTCCTAAAAATCTAAATAGCAAACAACAGTGTCCAAGTCATCATCTGAGGCTGCATACAGAGCTCTTGCTTTGCTTACCTCTGAAATACAATGGCTCACTTATTTGTTAAATGATTTCCAGGTTTCTGCCCGTTTTACACTTCTCTTCTATGACAATCAATCTGCTATACAATTATCACACAATCCCGTATTTCATGAAAGATCTAAACACCTAGAAATTGATTGCCATTTCATTCGAGAGAAACTTCACCAAAGTCTACTGCATCTTCTCCCTGTTTCTTTTGTCAATTAGCTTACTGATTGCTTTACAAAGCCTTTGCCTCCAAGTGTTTTTCATAATTCCATCTCAAAGCTTGGCTTGCATGATATATACAATCCAATTGGGGGGGGGGGGGGGGTAATGCAATAGATAAGGCAGTAATGCACTGTACTGCAGTCAACTAATAAGAGCAGTCCTTCAGTGTCCAAGTCCAAAATAGTAACAACAATACTTAACCGAGCAGAAACAAGTAAAAGTTGAGTGATGATCATATTGAGATATGAATGGTTCAGATTTGTAGTTGGTTAATTGATTAAATGGTCATAATTAATTGTATATAGTCTAGAATTAGTTGCAACTGTATACAAGTTTTTCTTTTATAGTTTTTAGAATTTGATTATAAAACTCATTCAATGAGCTTGTATATATATGTAACAATTGTACAATCCAGTTTTATGAGAAAGAATAAAACTTCACATTTTTCTCATGGAGTATTATATATATTGACACTGAAGTTTCAAGTACCAGTACTCGTACCACAAACCGAAACGTACCGCGTACCTTGTAACTATGGTTACGTCTTACCTTTCGTTACTCTCCTAGGTTAGGGAGCTTTATGGTCTCGATAATGGAGTTACATTCAGGAATGTCACTGTTTCTTCAGAAAATAGGCCCTACCCACTGCACCTTGGAACAACAACACAAATTGGTGAGACTTACTTCAGTTAGCCATTTTGATTTCAATTGTTCATCTTTTGTTGGCCAATATTGCGACTCGTATTCCATGCTTTCAGGTGCCATACCAACAGAAGGCATACCATGTTTGTTGAGGGTGTTATTTCCATCAAATTACACCGGCCTACCCGTATTGTGAGTGAGAATTCATCTGTCTCTTTCTTAAAAAATTGGCAATATGCCATCTTGATTTTTATAAATTGGTTTATTGGATCATTGATGAACACTAAAAGTTCATTTCCATTAGCTTTCCAGTGTGCTTTTCTTGTGAAAATATTTAATTAGAAATTAATTTTTAATTTATTTCGAGTGACAAAATTGGAATTTAAAAATATTTTCTTGTATTTTATTTTTTTTTATAGGAAAAAAAAAATAAATAATTTAATAAAATAATTTTTAAAAATATAATTTGGTCCTTTAAATAAAATTTTATAGAATTGACATAATTAATAGAGTTGACATAATTAATAGAGTTGAAAGATCAAATTGAAATAACTTTTAAAATAGGATTCAACTGATAATTGATTCAAAGTTCATAATAAAATTGATAAATTTTTCCTAATTAATATTATGCTAAGGTTGGATTATGAAATTTTTATATCTTTACAAAAGAGAAAGGGAGAGAAAACCCAGTTGAACGGTAATTCACTTTAGATGGGATGGAAGGCCTTTGGACGTGTGTCATTAATTAAACATCTACAACATCGATAACCAAGTCAATTTGTTGGAGAAGGAAAAAGAAATTTTGTATTGTGTATGGCCTCCTGACAAAATTTAGATAAGTCACCCATTTATTTATTTATTTATTTTAGTTAGCGTCAATTATAAAGCACGAATAGAAATTAGTTTTACAACTAATGTGTTATAAAATATTAATTGAAAAAAAAAGTATTACTGAAGACAACTTCAAGGAACTGGAGTGAAGAAGTACCGAAAAAAATGTAGTATATACTCAAGGATTTTCTTTCGCAAGGTGACTACTATGCACAGACACAACATAGACATTTATCAAAACAAAAATAATAATAATAATAAACATAGAGACTCATCAAAACAAAAATTATAATAAAAAACATAGAGATTCGTCAAAACAAAAAAAAATAATAATGAAGCTAGAGATTCGCCATAAAGATTCATCAAAACAAAAATAATAATAATGATGGAGAAGATATCGAAGACTGCTAAAACTTAGCAACCGATCTTTTCAAAGCAATGGATACAGATGGAGATGGGAAAATTAGCTTCGAAGAATACTAACAGCACATCAAGAGAAGGGCTTTAAGATGATTTCAGATGGAGATGGGACGTTGGATATTCACGAATTCATCACTCTTTCGTGCTCTAGTGAAAGAGTTTGCTTCTGTGATGAGTGTAAAGTGTTTTTAGCTGGAGTTCACTTCACTTGCGTTAAATGCTTCAATGGTTCTGGTAATACTTATAATCCAGATCGTAAGTATTACCAGAACCATTGAAGCATTTATATATATATATATATATATACACTTTGATGCTCAACTCAAAAGTAAAACTTGTATATAATCGTGTTCATTCAGTAATTTGTCTTTTATGTTTCACTCAAATTCAAATTAGCTGAGTTCTTATATGTTCTTCTGTAAATTGAAGAAAAAGGTTAAAAAAATTATAGATTCAAGTAACCATTTTCTATAGTTTTTTTTTTTTTTTTTTTTTTTTTTTTTTTTTGGAAAAATCGTCCTACTTCGAATATAATGAAGTAGATTTTTTTATTTAAGTTTTAATTTTTTTTTTGGCATTAAAACCCTTTTGTTAGATGTCAAAGAGGAAAACAATAACGCCCGTTAATGGTAATCTTTTGTAGGATAATGTTTTGTCGGTCGCTAATAGCAATTTTCAAAAAAAAATAAAATCTTCTTTTCATTTGATTAATTTCTCCTATATTTGGAGGGTAAAAAAGTACTTTTAAAAGAAATTTTGTCGTGTAGCAAGTCACGATGTCACGATCTAGTACCCACTACATGTATCAACGTTCTTTTTTTTATAAAAAAGTATTATGAAATGTAGAATTTAAATTTTACTATTAGTTGATTTATGAAATTAAATTTTTGACGAAGGACTATATTTTTTTTATAGATAGATATTATTCTTTTTATTAATGTGAAAATGGTTCTAATTATCCCGAACTATAGATCAATTTTTTGAGTTATTCTATCTTTTAAATTGTATCAATTTATATAGCCAAATTTTCGACTTGTTTCAATTTTATCCAACTTGCATTTGTCATGTGAAGTTGCTTATGTGGAAGGTTGATGTGTCTAAAACTTAGCTGACTAGGACCAAAATGAAACGATGCCATTTTTTTATGAAAAAAAAAAGATCAAAACGTTGCCATTTCATTAACAAAACTAAAGAAATAAAAAAAACACTATCCCTAACTAGGTGTGAGAACGGGTCAGGGAAATCCGAAGATTTAAAATCTCCAGAACCATACCATATTTTGAGGATTTTAAAAATAAAATTTTAGTACCAGTACCTAATTTGAAAATCTACATACTGGTACCGTCCCATTTTTTGGGATGGTTCGGTATGGGGATTCAGTTCTATCGGAACGAATCGATATGGTACGATCCAAAACGGAAATTCAAGAATTTATGTAATAAAAAAATTTATATAATTAATTTTAATTATATTTGTTATCCACAAATAAAATAAAATTATATTTATTATTTTACAAATCAAAACGATATATTTTTGTGTATAAAAATGTCATTTTGATTATTATATGTATATACATGTGTATAATAATAATAATAATAATATTTACCTTATTACTTTTAAATAATATCAGTAAGATTAAATTACTTAATAATAATAATTAATAAATTATTAAATATAATAATAGCAATATATTTTAATTAATAAAAATGTGTCTTCTTTTATTTTTGTTTGTAAGATAACTGCTTTCTTTAATCAACATGACATAAAACTATCGTTTTGGTTATCATAATCTATGTCTATGTCTTATTATGTAGCAAAATAATAATTATAATAATATTATTTAGCTCATTAATTTTAATAGACATTCTATATTCTTATTTGTTAATTGAATTATTTGAAACTATGCAATGTGAATTTTTATATTTATGTTTTAAGTTTAAATTGTAATAAAATAGACATTTCACATTTTTACTTGTTAATTGAATAATAATAATAATAGTAGTAGTAGTAGTAGTAGTAGTAACAATGATAATAATAAAATTAATAAAAATATTTTGTTAACAATTTATTTATCATATTTTAATCACAAAAAATATTAATTTTTTATTATATATTATTATACATATGTATATCACTTGATAATATAAATAAAAGTATGGATAACAATATTGTTAGTTCTATAAATTATATCATTTTTTCAATTAAGTCCTATAAGAAGTTTTTTTCTTACAATCAAGTCCTATAAGTTTTAAAAATGTTTTCTGTTAGTCATATCCGCTAGTCAAGCAGTTTTCCATTAGTCAACCCTTAAAATCTAATTTTTTTTTTTACATTTCAGCCCAAAAACTATAAAAAAAATGTTATTTTGATATTTTAAATAAATAATATTTTTGTTTGTAACTTCTTCTATTGCTTAACTTTCATAATAACTATATAGCTCACAAAAATAATTTTAAAAAATAAAAATAAAAATAATATTTTTCTTAAATTATTAGTTATATCGAGAATGATAAATAAAACTAATTATATATACTTAATTATTTGTAAATATATAATTTCAATTTATATATCATAAATGAATAAATATTTTTTATATAAAGATAAAAATCATCTAGTTTTGTCAAAATTATAATTTGTGTTACATTTTAAAAAAAAAAATTTCAACTCAATCAAATTTGAATTAGTAAAGTTTTTAAAAAGTATTTTTTTTAAATTAAGTTATTTTATAATAAATATTTGAACAATGAAATAAGTTAACATATTCTTATTATAATTTTAATTGTCATAATAAAAAAATAATTAATTTAATATAAAATATAACCAAATGTTCTATTTTACCTTATATTAATTATATTTTATAATAATAATAATAAAATTATTAATTAAAGTATGTAATTCTTCAAAAAAAATTGTAAAATAATCTAATTTTAAAGAAATATTCTTAAAATTGTCTAATTAAGATACAACTAAATTTAAAATTTATTTAAAATATAACATAAATTATACTATTGACAAAACTAATTGAGTATATCCAAGTATAAAAATTATTTATTCATTTAAGATATATTAATTAATATTTATATTTTAAAATAATAAAAATATTTAATTAATTTTATTTATCATTGTTAATAAAATAATAATTTAAGAAAAACATTTAAAAATTTTTAATTTTCTTGAAATTATTTTAGTAAGTTATATAGTTATTATAAAAGTTAAATAATAAAATAAGTCATAAATAAAAAAATAATTATTTAAAATATCAAAAATAATATTTTTTATAGTTTTTAGGACTGAAATATATAAAAAAAATTGATTTTGAGGGTTGACTAACAGAAAGTTATTTTGACTAACGAAAAGCTTTTTTAAGACTTATAAAACCTGATTGTAAGAAAAAAATTCTTATAGGACTTAATTGAAAAAATGATGTAATTTATAGGACTGAAAAATAATGTAATTTATAGGACTAACATTACTGTTATCCCTTAAAAATATATAATTAAGTTACTACTTAGTGCTATTTATTAACACCTTTGTATTACTTATTAAATTAATATTCGATACAATATTCAGTTTTTGATTTGGTTCGGTTCGAAATTAAAATTATTTAGTTTGGTATGAGTTTAAAAGATAGAACTGTAGTTGATTCAAAGTATTTGCAGATCTCTGTCTTCGTACTAGAGCAAGTTCTATTGGCATGTGACAAAATACCCATGAGACCAGAAACAACATATTCACGTCACGTCCATGGATGGCCTCATTGTTACATCATTTAAATTTTGATGGGTTTAACCAAGATAGTCACCTATCAATGGTGTTTTTCATGGTGAAAAACTCTTCACAGGTCTCTGAAATCACCTCTTCTCCTTGTAAACATGCTGTATATCTCTGTCTAATGGGAAACGATGGCTTTACTGCACATTGTAAGCAAGCACATGAGATTATGGGAAGGATTTTTTATCCTTGCCATTTGACTCATATTTTTTTTAATGAATTTAGGATTTCAACTTACTGAGGCTGATATTCATTGGGTTAAGCAGGAAACACATGTCTTGCTACTGCGCGAACTCTATGGGTCTTTGTTTGCTGCAAAATAATGAGCCAGCACAAAGACATCATGCAGATAGAAGTTACTGACAAAGGTCTCTTAGACCTATGGTTCTCAATTAGGGATTTCGTTCCTTATTATGGTTAGGGATAGTGCTTTTTTATTTCTTTAGTGTTAAGGCGACGTTTTGATCCTTTTTTTTCATAAACAAAACGGCGTCATTTCATTTTCGTCCTACTTAGCTAAGTTATTAGACACGTCAACCTTCCACATGACAAATGCAAGTTGAATAACATTGAAATAAGTCAAAAAATTGACTATATAAACTAATACAATTTAAAGGATATGATAATTTAAAAATTTGGTCTATAGTTTAAGATAATTGGGACAATTTTTCCAAAAATATGGGGAAAAACCACTTGAAAAAAATTCAAATGATGAAAAAACTTCTCCCTATAACTAACACAAAAGTACAGGAGAAAAATGAAAAAACCAACAAACAATATAACGTGCCATCTAAAAACTAAGAACACCAAAGAAAATAAAGAAACCAACAGATCAATAAGCAGCAGCAAATGCAGCAACAGAAACAACCCGAAAAATCGAAAGATCCGAAGTGAACTACAACATCAACTATAAACTAAAGGACTGCCCTTGTGTTGTTTAATTTGAATAAAATATAACATATTAAACATTTTTTAAAAAGTATTAAAATCATATTAAAGTTATCAAGAATTGCAAATATTTTAATTCTTAGTAGCAATGGGCCTAGAATATATTCAACACTTTCACTATGCATAGCTAAGGTGAACCCATTTTCCTCACAATTTTCTTCTCATTTTAGCTATGGGCTCTGTAATGTATTGCAGCGGTAAAGGGAATTTTCTATTATATAAATTCAATGATTACAATTGAATATATATATGCACAAAAGATACAGAAGGGTGAAACCAAAATAACAAGAATAACAAATTAGGTACAAGACTAACTGGCGTAGATATACATCAATAATTAATAATAGTAAAATAATAACCACTAACAGTATGTAGCTTATCACTGGAAAGGCTGGGTTTTGCTGCGTCTTGGATATCTATGGTTTTGTTTTGTGTTGAACCAGTGGAGTTTAATATCTCTATCAATGGACAGTGCTCTCACTTCTTTGCTCCTCATAGAGGACTTAGGCAGGGGGACCCTTTGTCCCCATACCTTTTTATTTTAAATACTGATGTTTTGTCTAGGCTTATACAACACAAACACGAGCAGGGCATTTTTCGTGGATTGAGGATAACTAGGCATGCCCTATCTTAACCCATTCCTTATTCATAGATGACACTATTATTTATGGAGAAGCTACTCTAATGGAAGCCAATCAGTTGAAAAGCATACTAGAGTCGTACTCTGCTGCCTCAAGACAATTGATCAATCATAAAAAATTTGAGATCATGTTCAGTAAGAACCTTCAACCTCAGTCCAAGCAAAAGATCAGTGATATCTTAGGCATTATTGAATCAAAGTATTCGAAAAAATACCTAGGCATCCCTTTGGAATGGGGCAAAACAAGAAAGATGACGCACAATTTCCTAATTCAAAGAACTATGGACAGGATTCAATCTTGGACGAGCAAATTCCTCTCCCAAGCAGGTAGAGAAGTCATGATAAAGTCAGTGTTACAAGCTCTTCTTGCTTTTGTCATATCGGTGTTTAAACTCCCTTCAAGAACAATCAAAATATAAAGGACAAGAAGCTGCATTGGGTTAAATGGGAAGAAGTGATAAAGAACAAAGGAGATGGAGGCATGGGTTTTCGACAAATGGAATTATTCAACTTAGATATGTTGGAGCATTTCCAACAGTGCTCTTTATTTTAAAGAGCATCTTTTGCATAATAAAGAGTATCTCATAGAATCTTTAAATATAAAGAGTGGAAAAATTTGTACAACTCCAATAGACTTTTGATATTTTTAATCTTTATTTTGTTTTATCCAATAAACATTAATTTCTAATGTTTTTCTCCTTAATTTTTTACAACATTTCCCTCTATTTATTTAATTTTTTTCTCCATTTAATGAAAGAGAAAAATATTTTCAATAAATAGATAAATATCAATTAATATATTGTATAGAGAATTAAAATATTTTAGAGTGGAGAGTGAAATTTGACTCTCTATATGTAGAGAATCAAACCAACTCTCTACTCAAAATAAAATTATAGAGAGTGTATTGAAGACATTTTTTTAGTTTTACTCTTCAAAGTAAAGAATTTTGCTCAAATGAAGAGCTATTGGAGATGCTCTTAGGAAAGATGGGGTGGAATATCATCCAACAACCTGATTCCATATGCTCTAAGACTAAGGTATTTGTTTTCCCTTCTCTTCTTTTTCTAATGCTAAGCCAGGGGAAAGGGCTTCTTAGATATGGTCTAGCATAATTAAAGGAAGATCAGTCCATGAACAAGGATTCAGGTGGAATATTTCTTCAGGTTCAAACGTCAATGTATGGTCTGATCGATGGATTCCAACTGTTCCTAGATTTACAATCAATTCTCAAATGCCTGATGATTGTGAAATTTATTTAGTGAGGGATCTTTAGCATCGACAAAGCGGCCAATGGAATACTCAGCTTTTAGAGGCTCTATTTTCTGATAAGGAACAAAAAGCCATCAAACGTATAGCAGTCAGAAATAGGGGGAAAGATAAACTTGTTTAGCACTACACCAAGAGTGGTGTCTACTCTGTTAAATCAGGGTACATATGCTTGAAGCAGCTCCAAAGCTTAAAAACTGCCTCTACTTCTTCATCAACAAGAGCAGAAATGCAAGGTGCTGCGTTCTGGAATACCATATGGTCTCTAAAAACCCCTCCAAAAATAAAAACATTAATTTGGAGATGTGCCCGTAATGCCTTAGCAAATAGAGAAGGGTTGTCTCATAGGGGTTGTAGAGTGGATGTTCAATGTCTCTTGTGTGGTAAGGGTGTTGAATCTCTTGAGCACTTATTATTTTTCTGTGATAATGCAAAGCATATTTGGCATGCTAGTTCTTTCAGGTATGTCCCAAATGAGAGCAGATTTCAGTCGTTCGTCAGCTGGTGGAATGCCTTGCAATCAAAGCTGAATCAATCAGACCAACCTCAGCTTTTGAACCTAGCAGCAGGAATATGTTGGTTTATATGGAAAGCAAGGAACCAAGCAGAATTCAGACAGGAACTAGAAAATCCCCAGGATACTATTAGGAAAATAAATCTTTGGTGGGGCAGGCTGCAGTTATCTTTTCAAAAGCAGGAATTGCTTCCCTCCTTAGAGCAACATCCTCAACAAATAGTGTCAGCTCCAAGATGGCAAGCTCCTGCAGAAGGGTCTTGGAAAATAAATTGCGACGCTGCTTTCAAAACTGACCAAACCTCTAGTCAATTTGCTTATGTTTGCAGGGATTCAACAGGTTCGATAATTGAGATAAAAGCTAGCCAAATATTCAGCCACTCAGCCCTTCAGGCAGAGATGACAGCTATTGGTGAAGCTGTAAAATTTGCCAAACGTTTTCCTCATATACATATTCAAATTGAATCTGACTGCCTCTATTCAACTTAGCTATGCAATGGAGAAGATACAACAGTCCCTTGGGAAGTTGCAGCTTTGGTAGAAGAAGTCCAGGAATCTTTACACAATGCCCAGCACATATCAATAGCCTACGTTCCTAGAATGGCAAACACGGCAGCTAATTGGTTAGCTAGGCAAAAGTCCATGTTAATGTTTAATGATAGTGGTTTCAAGTCTATCCAAAGCTATATGCTCTTCTGTATGCTGACTTATCTATTCCTCCTTGATTTTCCTTAATAAAGCTAAAATTGATAAAAAAAAAAAAAAAAAAAAAAAGGTAACCCTCACATATATTGATGTATAACTGCTGTCCATTATATACATTGATAAGAATATATATATATATATATATATATATATATAATGTGAGTGGATGAGAAAGAAGTCTGAAATTTATATTTCTTAAAAAATAAAAAATGTAGCTTTTTGTCTTAAAAAAAGTTAGTACTAGGTCGGCAATGACAGCTATACATTTGCGTGACTCGCACCATGCCAGCAATAAAATAATGGGATGATAGATGTTGCTATAGTGTACCGCTATACACTATTAATACAATAAAATTTTCCATGTTTTTTTTATTTTTACTTCTACACTTTTTTTTTTTATAATTCACTAAATAAAATAATAGAAAAATAATTACACGATCATAACCACACACCATATTTTCACATCTAACATTGTACTATATATCTAAAATTTGTTCCATAGAATAGGTCACTTGAAAACGTTGGCAATTTAATTGATTAATTTTAGAATTTTATTCGCTTAGAATTTTATTGCTTATGACCTCAAAATAATATTCATTTTATTTTATTAAATTTATGTATTTTGTAAAGAATAACTAGGTATCATTTATCGTTATTTTATTTTTGACAAAGTAAATTTTACGTTGTTGATAACTATCATCTACGTTGTTAATAATTATTATTTGATGATTCAATATACTTTAAAATGAAAATAAACTAAATAAAAAATGAAGTCATCTTATAATTCTTCGAATAATTATTTCATGATATATAAAAAAATTAAATTTTTAATAAATTAAAAAATGCTAAGGGTGATTATTTGAATAAAATTATACTAGATGGGTTCCTTTTCTTTTTTAAAAACACCGATATAATATTATCTAAAAGAATAATTGATAATTGTTTAAAAAATTAAATATTAACTACTACATATTTTTATTCTTTTAAAAAAACTACTAAACATTTTTATCATATAGAATAAAAGATGGAGAATAATCTGAAACATATAATTACATTATTATATAAAAAAAATAAAGAAAACAGATGGTGGCCACTAGGAAACGGAAAAATTCAAATTCAGCCAAAAAAAAAAAATTGAAAAAAAAAAAGAGCAAGAAACCAAATAGAGATCCGTTGAGCAAAGAAAGAAAAAGACAGTACGTATGTAAAATCGGCAAGGCAACGCGCTTCATGGCCTTAAACTACGCCGTTTCCTTTCCTTTGTCCCCTCAACAATCCCAATTCTTTCTTCATTCTGACATTTTTCTCTCCATTTTCCTTTTCCCACTTTTCTAAATCCAGGTGATGCATTTTTCCTTTTTTGTTTTGGGATTTTGATCTATTATATTTGATTGTATATTTGTTTATGTCATTGGCTTTTGTTGATTCATGATCTTTGATTGTTTGTTGACACTTTCAGATTATAACAGAAGGGTCTATGCATAGAATTATTTGATTCCACTCTGAGTTTCTTATCTACTAATGTTTATTGGGTTTATTTCACTGTTTTATGATATCATCCGATAGTTAGTTTGCTTTGCTCCAAAGGTTAATTTTGATTGATTGATTCACAAGTTAATAATTAAGTTGACTTGTAATTTGACAAGTGTATGTTTTGTCATTTTGTTAATTTTATTTTTAGATTATTATGTTTGTATTGATTGCTTAGAATGTGCCTCTTGCTCTTTTTTGCCCATGTACGTCTTTCTTTTTATTCGTCATTGATGAATATGCACTACCCAGTTTGCTGAATTTGATTTGTCAATGGTCTTTAGCTGTATCTTTAAGTTAAATTTACTTTTTTTTTTTCTTTTGATTGAAGGATACCCCTTTGATTTGCAAAATTAGGATTGAATCAGAGGTTTTAGGTTGTGTATTTTTGTGATCTGGTCTGCTGGAATTAAAGGCAAGTGTTTTTTGATGTTTGGTGCAGGATGATTTATTGTTCAGTTTATTAATCACTGTTAACACTGTGTTGGATTGATGTGCAATGCAAAGATCACGTAAAGCTCTTCTGCAAAGAGGAGTTTTTGGGAAGAGTACTATCAATGGCAGAAATGAATTATTCAAGTTTTCGCTTTCTTTGTTTATTGTTTTGTGGGGGCTTTGCTTTCTCTTCAGCTTGTGGATCAGCAAGGGTGATGGCTATAGAGGTAAGCTTTTAATCAAAGTGCTTTTGTCTCAGAGTTTGTTTATGATTTTCATGTTAACTGACATTACAATGATGAAAAGGTTTCACTTATCTACATTTATTAGCAAGTATGACTTGGAAGACATTCAAAATTTCGAATCACTCCTTAATTTATAGCTAACAAGCTTTTTGTTAGATATTTTTGAGATGTTCTCACTTTTTTTTTTTTTTACCGAATATGACAAACATCAAGTTTCCAGTGATTTCAAAACTCAAAAAGGTTTTCATTATTGTTGGCAAGACTTATGTGATAAAGAGGCATTGCATGGTTAAATGGTGACAATCGTGCACTTTCAACCATTAAGTTACCTGGTTAAGGCTAGAAAATAATCTGATAATGTGAAGCATTTGCAGTTGTTAAGAGAAATAGGAGATTTCTTTCAGTGCATTGTGCACCAGTTATGAGTTCTCCGGTATCTGTTATTGGAATACTCATTCTTCTCAACTTTTAGTGGAATTTTGGATCTCCTGGTTGATAACTTTTGTTTTTCTTCTTCCCTTAAGTTCTGCTGTTCTTCTGATTTGATCCATGGTAAATGTCTACTTTAATTTAGATTTTCAATTGAAGATTATGGTTAAATAGCAGATAGCCATGTGATTATTCTAGCCTCTGGAGTGATCTTTTATTGTAATTGCGGTTTCCTAGTCCATTTTCCTCTCTGATTGTTAGGCACTGTGGCTTTTTACAGAGACCTCATACAATAGTTTCTCTTCTTGAATATGAAAAAATCAAATGATTGTTGTCAGTCAGGGAAAATTTGAAACCATAACATGCATGAATTGACATTGTTTCAGGTTATGTAGGTTTCTGGTGTGTGTGTGTGCTCTCTAACGTATCTTCTGGCTGAATGCTACATCTTTAACACAAGTGTATCACCTGCTTATCACTCATTCTTTTGTTTCTTTGGTTTAGATGAATCTGCAATGTATGCAGTTGGGATATCAACTTCAGAGGAAGAAAACATGGGTTTCTGTTCTGATTCCCTTGAGAAAAATCCATTAGATGAAGTGGATTCTGTCTATTTAGATGAAAATTTGTGTTTGGTAAACACTGAAACCAGGAGTTCCAATGAAAAGTTACCTGTAAGCGAAGGAAATACAAATTATTCCTTTGTTTCTGAGCAACCTGAGGCAAATTCTGGTTCAGATGTAAATTTTGAAACTAGTGGTCTAAAGAGTGACAGATTTTCTCATTCTATGCCCCTTGGCCTTGATGAATTCAAAAGCAGAGCATTCAGCACTAAGACCAAATCAGGAACTGATCAAGCTGGTGGTGTAATTCATAGAATAGAACCTGGGGGTAAAGAGTACAATTATGCTTCTGCATCAAAGGGAGCCAAGGTACTGGCTTTTAATAAGGAAGCAAAAGGTGCCTCCAATATCTTAGGCAAAGACAAGGATAAGTACCTTCGAAATCCATGCTCTGCTGAAGAGAAATTTGTTGTAATAGAACTTTCAGAAGAGACTTTGGTTGATACAATTGAAAAAGCAAACTTTGAGCATTATTCTTCTAACTTAAAAGATTTTGAGCTTCTTGGAAGCTTGGTTTATCCAACTGATACATGGATCAGGCTTGGGAATTTTACAGCTGCCAATGTTAAGCATGCTCAGAGATTTACTCTTCAAGAACCACAGTGGGTTAGATATCTAAAGGTGAATCTTCTGAGCCATTATGGCTCAGAGTTTTATTGTACTCTAAGTGTTGTTGAAGTTTTTGGAGTTGATGCTGTTGAGCGAATGCTGGAAGATTTAATATCTGTTCAAAATAATGTGTTTGTTCCGAAAGAGGAAACTGGCAATCAGAAACCATTATCCTCCATATCAGAGTCTTCTGGGGTTGATAATTGTGATAAAAAACTCTGCATGGACATGGGATCTGGCTCTTCAGTTGAAAACACAAATGCAAAAAATGAAATTCCAAAGAGTAAAGTACCTGATCCAGTAGATGAAATTCGTCAGCAACAAGGAGGCAGAATGCCTGGGGATACTGTTCTTAAGATATTAATGCAGAAAGTTCGTTCTCTGGACACAAGCTTATCCGTCTTGGAACGATACTTGGAAGAGTTGAATTACAGATATGGGATTATATTTAAAGGTTTTGATAAAGATTTGGGAGAGAAAGATGCAATTATAGAGAAAATCAGATCTGACATAAAGAATCTGCTTGACAGCAAGGAGGTCATGGTAGGTGGAATTGTCACCTTAAATTTTGTTAGTTCATTTAATTCTAAGAGGTATCCTGCCATTGCAATTTTTCATGACATGTTACCTTTGCAGGCTAAAGATGTTGATGATCTTCTTTCTTGGAAATCCCTTGTTTCTACAAAGATGGATAATCTCCTCCAGGATAATTTTGCTCTCAGGTGCCTTCCATTCCTTAATCATGAACTTATTTAACTATCAGTTAGCTTACTTTTATGATATAGTTACTGTTAGATGTTAGTTTATTGATGAAAGCAACCTTGAATATATGTAGTACTTGTTCTTGTCCTCTTTTCAACTTGATGAATGGAGGAAAGAAAAAATAGAAGAGGAAACACTGGTGTATGTATGACAATTTTGAGGGCCTGACTAGGAAAATGGTTCATGGTCTCTATGGGGATCTTTTCATTGTGTTGTGGGAATTGTTGATCTTTCTACATAGTTCCAAATAAAGGATCAAAGGCAATGAAGATGCCTAGGTACTAGATTGTCTGTTTGGATTAGGTTTCACTACATAGGATCCTGCAATTAAACCTCAAAAGGAAGATGGTTTATGTAGCTGGCTTTTTCTTTAAGCACATCACTACAAGATTTTCCATCATAATATTTATGAGTCATAATCTTTATCATCATACAATGCCCAGACATTTACCTGGTGAACCATGTTTCAAGTTGGGATAGTTTCATCATAGTAATTGGATCGTAATTGGTCTATTTTGCCATGATAGCTGGATGCCCGAAGAATTCATGGTCATTCATGAAGTCACTCACCTTCTTTATTTATTCTAAATTCATTTTTTTCAATTAATTTGACCATTGGTGGCTGGATCAGTGTTGCTTGGTTTCACTTCATTCTTGTGCTAATCGGTTACACTTTGTTTGCAGGTCTATGGTTGAAGGAGTTCGAAAGAATCAGATATCTATGGAAAATAAGGGTATAGCAGTGTTTTTCATATGCTTTATTTTTGGATTTTTGGCTTTTGTGAGGGTAATAGTAGATATGTTGTTGAGTGTTTATGATGCATTTAGTGTTCAGAGAACGGAGGAGTCCAGGAAATTTTGTTGGATGAGTTCTTCCTGGCTCTTGTTATTATTCAGCTGTAGCATTATCATGTTAATATTATCATTGTAATTTCTTATATCTACTTCTTTAGCCATCTTATTCCCTTTCGGGAGTTGGCCGGAATCATAAATACAAAAGGAGAATGTTTGCGCAATCAAAGTTCTCTGTTCTCTGTTATGTATGGTACTCTATAAACAGCATTTAACTAATAGACCCTAGCAAATTTCATAGGTTTTCTTGCAGCAACATTTTCACCTATTTATTTCAAGACAGCATGATTCATATGAGAACAATCGAATATAGGAAAATTGTGTATATTTTTAATACAACTAATTGAAAAATTCTGTTGTTTTTAACAGAAACCATCAAACTTTATACAGCAATCAAACTAATCACTTCTTTGTATGACAAAATTTAACAAGCATAAAATAATCTGGTGTCTACATAATGGATCTTGTGGATGCAAATTGGGGACTGCAACCACTTTCTCTCTTGAAGGTTGAAACAGAACAGTTTTTCAATGATCTCCGACGTTCTTGGTTTCTGAAAGGTGCAGCAGATCTTGAAATTGAATGAGCACAGCTGCGATCTTCAAACTTCGACCTGGAGGAGGTTGCGGTTTCCTTTGATTTGATTGCAGAAGCAACCTTGGCAGCTGCGGTGGATGTAAAAGGCATACTAGACCTTGCAATTGAATGAGCGTGGTTATCATCTTCAAACTTAAACCTGGAAGAGGTTGTGGTTGCCCTTGGTTCCATTGAGGCAGCAGTGGCGGCAGACCTAGAAGGCATACCAGATCTTGGAATAGAATGATCACTACTAGGATCTTCAAACTTGGGCCTGCAAGAGGGTGTGGTATCCTTAGGTTTGATTGCAGCAGAAGCAACAACCACCTTAGAAGTAGAAGTAGAAGGGTCGGGCGGATCCTCGAGAAAGGGGGGCAAATTCCAGCGCTTGTGAAAGGCAGCCCTAGTCTCTGAATCGCCAAGAACTTCAAGAGCATTCCCCAAAAGTTGAATGGCACCTTGGACTGCAGCAGAGGAATGATGATCAGGATGGATCAATTTGTAGGTAACAGAGAAGTGGTGGACTAAGACTTGAGTGGGCACCGAATGATCATTAATGCCAATAACCTTGTACCAATCAATCTCGCCATCTTCATTCTTGAACAAGGCACCCACATGAACTCTGAATGCAGCTACGTATTTGTGAATGCACTCATCCCCATAGAAAGGATCTAAGCTTAAGGCTGTTTTGGCTGTGTCATAAGCATTCACATACTTCTCCGCCAAAAACCATTCTTCAGCCATACGCAGCAAAACCTCCGTCATGATGGATCGACAACAACTGCAACTTCAGACGCACAACAAAGACAAGCAGAAGACGACGATTAATTGTAAAAAAGTAAAGAATCAATTTAGAATTAGGGTTTTT
>CATIWM010177763.1:0-13910 GCA_949671775.1 Mallotus repandus
TTATTATTATTATTATTATTAAAGAAAATTATATAAAAATCCTAACCTTTTATACTACTTGTAAATAAGACCATAATTTAATTTTACTATTAATTTTACCCACAATATTTCAAAAATTTACAAAACTAACTATAGGAGGCAGGGTTCAGTGTACGCCCAAGTTTTTGACGATCACTCACTGTGTGGACTTAGAGCCCACTAAGAAGATACAACAGGGGGCTTATATCCTAAATCGGAAATGGAGTAGCCACTCGGATGAAACCTAGAAAAACTTTTACAACAATTAGATTCTACGGAGGTTCTCTAGAAGCCATCTTCAGAGACTGAATTCAGAAACTGGGTATGAATTTTTGAAAGCCCACCCAACCTTGCGATTGGCCTATATTTGTGTTTTGTATTTTATTATCTTTAATTATTTAATTATTTACTTGCAATTTACAATTTTCTCCAAACAATTTTCAAGTTTTACAATTTAGCCTAAGTTTGAATTAAATTCCAATTACATGCAAATTAAGTCTAACATCATCACATCATATATTTACAATTATATTAAAAATAAAAATAAAAGCGCATGCAAAAGAAATGGAGGGAGGAGAAAACAATTATAATCCTTTATCACACAATTGAAAATAAAATAAAATAAAATAAATAAAAATAGATATACACACATAAATGAGTTACACCCTTTTCACATGTAAGATTGCAAAATAAATAAAATAAACAAAATAAATAAATAAATAAAATAAGAGCGAAAGGATCAATAAACTGAGGCAAGCTATTTGGTGATTAAATTACCACCCTAATTTATTCCTGAAAAAATCAAATTAATTAGCCCAAAATAACTACCTACAAAAGAGACACCAAGTCACGAAAGAGACACCAAGTCAAGTTTTGAAAATAAAAAATTAAAAAGAAATAAGAAAAATGGAAATGCATCAAAATAATAGAATTTGATTAATTAATTAATAATCCAAATAATAAAATGAATAAGAATTTAAACACATAATTTATAAGATAACAACCAAGGCATGCAAACCATAACTAGATATTAAAATAAATGCAAAATAAATAATCAACCAAAATAATAACTAAAAATCACCAACAAATTCCGTTTAAGGTAGTCATGCAGAGTATTAAACAAAATACATAAAAATCATAATCATGCAATGTAAAAAAACATGATAAATCAAACGAATTTTTAAAATATATAAAAATAAGGTAAAAATAAATTAAAACACATAAAATTTTTATTAAACACACCAAAGGTAATAAAACAATGTTCAATTGAGAATATAAACAAGCACAAAATATAAGAAATTAAACATGCTAAAATAACAAACATAAGTGTTTCTGTCCTTTTAGAGATAAGGCGGTGCCTTATTATGAGTAAGGCGACGCCTTTTCAAATAGACGTCGCCTTATTACCTGGCATATCAGATTCAACTAAAACTTCATCTTCTAATTTCAGAATGCAATTTGTTTATAAAACACAATTTTCGAAACCAAGTAATCATAAAAGCATTCTAACTGAGCATGTTTACAACACCTTGAATGAGTAAAACTAACAAAATAAATTTTGAAATAGAAGTTAAAAGGGATTACTGTTTAATTACAAGCCTTTGGCCCTCAAAGACAATGTTTTATTGTAAGTTGCAAACTGAACTCAACAAGTTCTTCCTTTTCTAGCCTTCCTTAGGAATTTTTTTCTTGGCCCTTTGATCTTATTTCGTCTTCTTCCTCTTCTCTGGTTCTGCTTCCTTCTTCTTTAGTTCTAGTTTTCTTTTTTATGTGCCTTTTTTCTCAGAATTGCCAACCCCCTCTTCCAGAGCTTTCTCCCCTTTTAAAATCCTTCTTCCTCCCCTTCTTTTCTCTCACTCCCCTGAATCTCTCAACTTTCCTAATTTGTTGTTGCCACTTCGTGCTGTTGCCAACAGTTCTCCATTATTTTGGGGATCGCGGTAACAACTCTAACGTAGATATTTTTTCAAATTTCTTTTACTAAGGCGTCTGCCTTAGTGGTAAGGCGCACCTTATCACTAGGTGTTCGTCTTATTGGCGGACCAGGCCATGAAGTAGATTAGGCCTAATGGGCTTTTTTGGGCTTTTGAAAAGGAAGAACGGGCCAGACTGGGGCATGTTGAGTCTAGTTTACTTATATTGTCTTCATCCTTAGGCCTCTGCTCGCAGATTGGGTAGGGCAATTCTCATACCGACATTAACCCTTCATTAAAATTTCTTTAACTGACAGCTGATGTGTCTATTAGTAGGATCTACATATGCTAACTGGATTTGAGTAATTACATATAGAACCCTAATATTTATAAAACTTGCAAAATAAACCCCAATATAAAATATTTAAATAATTTTAATTAAAAAATTTAAATTTTATTAAAATTATTAGAATAATTTTAATAAAATAAATAATAAAAATAAGTGTAAAATTCAATGCTTTTTTATTAATAAATTTTTTTATATATTTAAAATTTTTATAAAAAGTACAATACATAATTTAACATATATTTTAAAATTAAGAAAATTTAAAAATATGAAAATTTAAAAAAAGGACTAAAAAGCATAATCTATTATTGATAACATAATTTAAAATATATTTTAAAATTTAAAAAATATAAAAATTCAAAAAAGACACTAAAAAAGTAGAAACTATTATTGTTAACTAATGAAATTTTTTGAGATCAATTCTACTCCAATTTAATAAAATTAAAACTATTTTATAAACAAAAACTTATTTTCATCTTTATATTTGCGTATTTTATTATGAAAAATTTCTTGTATATGCTCTTACAATAAAAAATACATAAAATAAAAATAAAAATATTTTTTTATAAATTAATTTTAGTTTTAATTTTATCAAATTGGTGTGAAATTGATCAAAAAACAATTTCATTAGTTATCACTAATAGGTTCTCCCTTTTAGTATTTTTTTTTGAATTTTCATATTTTTATATTTTCTTAATCTTAAGAATATTTTATTAATAATAAAGCATATAATTTTATAGTTATTTTTATTATTTATTTATTAAAATTATTCTGATAATTTTAATAAATTTTAAAATTTTCAATTAAAATTATTTAAATATTTTATGTTAGGATTTATTTTGTAAGTTTACTAAAGATTAAGATTTTATATATAATTACTCAAATCCAGTCAGTATACGTATTAGAAAATAGCCTCACTAATGGACACATTAGCTGTTGGTTAAAAACAAATTTAACGGAGGATTAGTTTTGTAAATTTTTGATTCAGTAAAATTGACAGTAAAATTAAATTACAGTGTTATTTGCAAGTGTTATAATAGATTAGGGCTTTTATGTCATTTCCCCTTTTTAAATATAAAGTGTGAACAAAATTAAGAAAAAAAAAATCGTCCTTGCTTCAAAACGCTAACCCTAGCCGTCATCTCGATTTCTTTGCAACTCTTCCCACAGTACCAATCAGAAACGGTCATGGCGAAGAAGAGAAAGCACGATCCCAAGGCAACAGCGGAAGCAACTGAACCCCCCAAAAAGCAACAACATCAACAAGAAAAAGAAGAAAAAGAAGAATCACGAGAACTGAAACAGATTGTTGAAGAAGCAGAGGAATATGAAGAAGTAGAAGAAGAAGTAGAAGAAGAAGTTGAAGTAGAAGAAGAAGAGGAAGATCATAATACTAATGATAATAATATTGATAATCAAGAAGAAGAGGATGGAGACGAAGATGATCCTATAGACCAGCTTTTAGAACCTTTTGGAAAAGAACAGCTTATTAATCTTCTTCAAGAAGCTGCCGAGACTCATCGTGATGTTGCTGACAGCATAAGGAAGATTGCCGATGCTGATCCGATACACAGGAAGATTTTTGTGCACGGCCTCGGCTGGGATACAACTGCTGAAACCCTAACTAATGCGTTCAAGCAATACGGAGAGATTGAGGACTGTAAGGCGGTGTGCGACAAGGTTTCTGGGAAATCGAAGGGTTATGGATTCATTCTGTTCAAGAAGAGGAGTGGTGCGCGGAAGGCTCTCGAGGAACCTCAGAAGAAGATTGGTAATAGGATGACTGCGTGTCAGTTGGCATCGGTTGGTCCTGTTCCTGCTGGACAGGCTGCTGCTGCTGCTGCTAGTGCCTCAACTCAGCAGCAACCACAGCAAGGGGTGTCTGATTTTACTAAGAGGAAGATTTATGTGAGCAATGTTGGGGCAGAATTGGATCCTCAACAGCTTACTAATTTCTTTTCGAAGTTTGGGGAAATTGAGGAAGGCCCCTTAGGATTAGATAAGGTGACTGGTAAGCCGAAAGGGTTTTGTTTGTTCGTGTATAAGACTGCTGAGAGTGCTAAGAAAGCTCTTGAAGAGCCTCACAAGAACTTTGAGGGTCATATGTTGCATTGTCAGAGAGCAATTGATGGTCCTAAACATGGTAAATCTCAACAGCAGCAGCAGAAATCACATTTTCAGAGGAATGGTAATGCGGGTTATAGTGGTGGAGCTGCTCAAGGCCCAGCTCACTTAATGGCGCCTGCTGCTGGACCTGGGATTGGGTTTAACGAGGGAGCTGCAGGAGCAACTGCTTTGAACCCTGCACTTGGACATGCATTAACTGCTTTCCTTGCCACTCAGGGTGCTGGACTAGGACTTAATCTATTGGGAACTCTTGGTTCTGGTGCTGGTATGCCTGGTGCAGCACCTGGAATGCAAAGTGCTTATGTAAGCCAGGCTGGATCATACGGAAACCAGGGAGTGATGCATGGTACCTATCCAGGTCAGGTAGGCCAGGGCAGTTCTGGAAGAGGGCAGCATGGTGGTGGCCAATATGGTGGTGTAGGGCATTACATGGGCCACTAGTTCGGTAAGATATGTGTGCTAAATTTCTTCTGTAGAGCTTTTATGTGTTGATTTCAGATCAGAATTAGTTTCATTTAGAGAGATAGCGGAGTTCACAGCTTAGAACAGTCTTTAATTTTTATAAACTCTTGACTGCATATGCTCATTTAATAAGACTTTGCTGTTAGCCATTTCATACTATTTATCCTTTCATTCAATCATTCTCATAATTATAAAAAAAAAAATTGCATATATTCAGTTGCTAAGCATATGTTTTGCTTTTTTTCTTTTTTGTTGATTTAACACCAAATTGATGATATATTTTACCAAAAAATAATTAATGTTATTATATTAATTTGATAATGTGTTGAATAGACCTTTAATGGTGTTTTTAACCTCTTTTCTTAAAGGATCTTATCTCTTATCCGCTTTTGAAATTGTGGTCTTTATGTTTTCCTACTCAATTTTGCAGATCCCACACCGATCTTTTTATGTAATGGCCTGCCGATTCTTCTCAAGTTTATGGAGCTTATGCAAATGAAGTCTTTCAAAATATGAACAAATGCTACTTTTGGTTACTAGAAAGACTTAAATGTATTTCTGTTTTCTCTAATTAGTTTTGTTCCTTTCATATTTTCTTTCATTTCAAATATTGTATTTTGAGTTCCAATACTTTGTTTAAAAGCTTTGGAAACAATCTTATTACTTCTAATTTTGTGTACTGTGTGCTTTTGTAAGATTTGAACATAATTACTTTACTTAGTTTCACTCATGGAATGGTCTTTGGATTTTTTTTTTAAATATTCCACGATACTTTATTTGTTTGCTTGCAGAGGAAATTTATGCCTTAATTTTCTGTGCTTTCATAACTGTAGTTCTACTTTTTTTTCCTTTTTGTTTTGTTTTGTTTTGTTTTGTTTTTTTTTTTGCAAATTGTACAACAAGTTCTGAACTAGAATTGCATTATATCCTAGAAGTTATTTAGTGGTTCATGATGCATAACAATTTGAACCATCACATTGTGTGATGCATGGATCACTAGTATCAGCAAACACCTAAAGCTTAGATAGTTTTATGTAATTTACTGTCATTGATTCTGATGCAGGTTGAACAACAATTCATATTTCTTACTTGCAGAAACAGTGTGCAGTTGGGTGAAATACACAAATAATTCAGAATTTAAAAAATTCTATGATGATTTATTAGAGTTGTCTTTTTATTTGACAGCTTTGTTTTTTTTTTCCGTGGACTGGTTATTTAAAAGCAATGCTTTTTCTCCCTTGCGGGAATGCTTTAGCTTGAAGTATGTGTATATTCCAATGCCTATTATTTTTGAAGGAGTTTTAAAATATGGATTAATTACTATATACCCTGAAATTAGACTTGTTCCACTAGTTCATCCTTATACTTTTAATATTATATTTAATGCTCATAATTTTGTAATAATTTTAACACCATTAATTTTTCCTGTTAATCAACGCAATCTAAAACTGAGTTTCACTCAACTAAGCAGCTTTTATCATAAATTAATTTTTCAGGGTTATTGTTCGAAATTAGGACTACATTATGGTCCAATTTTGGTGGAGTTTGATACTGAAAAACAAGTCCAGGGTTGAAATTTAACTTTTTTTTGTTAATTCAGTCCTTTGATTTAGTTGACTAACAATAAAAAATAACGGAAGGGAGTACTTGTTAAAATCATTAAAACACACTAAATGTATTATTAGAGACATGAGGATGGACTAGTGGAATAAGCTTAAAAGTCAAGGGTGTGAAGTAATTAACCCTTGAAATAATTATTGGTCGAATGTTTGAAAGAAGGCATCCTTTTTGGGACTCCTGAATGACTCTTTTCATTGTTCTAAAAGAGTTTTCCATGCATAAGTTTTAATTTATTTAAGTCATGGAAGAATTGGTTTAGAGGAAGTTCTTTAGAATTTGACTTAATGTCGTACAGTAATGAATTTTCTAAACTCAAAGATTTCACTCTTATATGCAAGCAATTTTTTGCTTAATTTTTGGTTTTCATACATCTAATAATAATACTACATCCGAAGGGGAATGGTTGCCACAGTTGATTTGTGTCTCAGAAAACAAGGCAATTGTATTGGATCAAAGGTGAGACTGAATTTAAATTTGTTGTAATTTTATGCTTCCTGTGTAAAGTCTGTTTAGTGCATGAAAAGCGTTTTTCTCCATAAATTACACTACTTATCTTATCCAATTTTTTAAGGTTCGGTTTGAAAATATATGGTTTGTACCCAAAAGAAGATTGCATCTTTCTGACTTTAAGGAGATCAGATTGTACTCAAAATATTTTAAGGATGGAAATGCATGGGTTTTGAAGAAGAAAGTTTATAGTTGTATTCCACCTTGAATCAACTGATGGTCCTATAGTTGCGACTATGTTGCATGTCCACTAATATAGTGCATCACCTTTGCTGATTATACCACAACCATTTCTAAATAGGATAGAGAACAGAACAGGAGCAGGATGATGAGCATTAGCCAGAGAGTATTTAGTGATGATGCATGGACCACTGTCATTGACAAACTTTTCTTGGGATGATCTGTTTTTTTCAAAATATATTGATGTCTAGATAACTTTTGAAAGTAGAGTTGGTGTTTGGAAATTTGATTTGAAAGGATTGTGATTTCTTCTGTAGAGGATAGTGAAACAGGATTGCGAGTTCCATGCTGTGAGTTGGGGAGGTATAAACTTCATTTGGATTAGAGATGATAGGGGATCAGCATTCCACAGAGAAGGCATGTCTTTGATGCTGGATATTGTGAAAATTTTGACAGGCAGAGTGAAAAGCATAATGATTGATGCCTTTAGAATCTTTAGACAAACTGAGAGTGGTTGGGATTTTTGTTGCAGATCATAGAACAAAGGAGCTTTCCTACACGAGCTTGGAAGAATCTTCATATCATTCTTTACTGGCCATGATGGTGGTACAACAGGCAGGTATGAGTCCTCATGTTCAAATAGCTTTATGCTGTCATTTGAATGAGGCGCTATGTTTATTTGAATTTTTCAGTAAATGGAGCTGTGTTATGAAATGCAGAGGAAAGGCATAGTATATTTCAACATTGCTTTTAGTTGGGTTTTAAATATGGCTGATTTATGACTAGTTAGTGGATTGTTGATAAAATAAGTCGCCAATTTGATTGTAAAAATATTTTGATGTTGCTTTCATTTATGTTTTTAAATATAATTCTTCTTGGGGAAAAAAGATTTTAAATATGATTCCTGTATGATGAGTTGGTCAATTTCATATTAGAAGAATGGGTAACCAAATAGAAAAGTAAGTTTTCATTTTGATTTGTACCAATTCAGTATAATTTTACAGAATTTTGTAGGAATCCACACCAGAAAAATGGGTTCCACGTTCAATTTTTGCATTTATCTGCCTGATATTCATAATTAGAATATATATCTGCTATCCAATATGTCTATCGGTTCTGCAAGATTCATCTATACATTTGAACAGATCTTGTAACTATTAATTGTGCTAAAATTTTTGGCTTGTAATTTATGGCAAAGTCAAGTCCAACTGAGTGTGAATTTATAGAAAACAATGTATATTAACGAAGTCTTTTTTTTTTTTTTTCATTTTTTAATAGTGGAAAAAATTTCTATCCCCTTCAATGTACTTGAAGTCCAGGATGAGATTTGTTCAGAATGGTTAGAACTTATAATTGTAGGGTTTTAGGTGCTTCTGCTTGTTATATGATTCTGAGTAACAACTTTCAACTGAATTATTTGGGTATCAAGGAAATGTTGGACGCCATGCTTTCCTATTGCTGTTGTCTGAATAGCTAAGGAAATGAACATTCTTGATTGATAAATACCTTAGATATTCAATTAATAACATGCTTAGAAATACACTAATGAAAAGACTATTCAGTCTTGAAGAAATAGAATTCTATTGTTCTGTAATTGGCTTTGTTCCTTCTGTGTTTTCTTTCATTTCAAAATATTTTATTTTGAGTTTCAGTACATTCTGAAAGCTTTGAGATCAATTTGACTAATTTCATGTATCATACATACTGTGTGCGATGAGAAATGTTGAACCAAATTGGTTAGCTTTTGCTCATGAAATGCTCTCTGTAATTTTTATTTTTAAATATTTAACGGTACTTACTTTACTTGTTTATGGTGGGAAATATATGAACTTAAGTTTCCTATTCTTTCACTGCTTCATTTCTACTGGTTCTTGCAAATTGTGCTATAAGTTTTAACCCTTGAAATATATGTATTATAGGGTAGTGGTTATTCATTGTGCATTTTTTTAAAGTTTGAACAGCAAAGTTGTGTTATGCATGGATCCTTCTTGCTGGCAAACACCCGGGACTTATATTGTTTGTGGAATTTTTATCATCAATATCCTGTTGAGCGACCATTATTATTATTATTATCTTGTTGAACAGTCTGCAGTTAGGGCAAAAAAATGTTAACTGTTCAGAATTTTTCTTACTTCTTTGTTCTTGATCTATTCTAGATTCTGTCTTGGTATTTGTTTTGATAGATTTCTCTCTCCTCGGACTAGGGTAATTTGAAATCAATGTTTTTGCAAGTGGGATTTCGTTAACTTTGGCTTATCATTACATTCTTATGCCTATTGTTTTTAAAGGGTATTAGAAATAGTGTTAGTGATGAAATTCTTGTAAGGACTGCATCCTGTATGGCCAAGAATTCATTGACGCCAAGATGGTGGTAGAATTGATGTTTGGAATTTCATTTAGTAAGCATTTGAATATTTCTTGTACATAGGATGGTGTAACATGATTGGAGTTCCATTTAAGTTTGGAAGATGTTTTATGAAAATTTCAGAGAAATTCTTCCAAGAATAAAAAGAACTAAACTCTGTAGGGGGGGGGAGGGAAAGGCTCTTGCTCGTGTGCAATTCTTGGATGATAATTCACAATTCTCACACAGAATTTTAATAACCAGGTTAAGATCTCTTGGTTAATCCCTTAATTTTCTCAGGGTTTATATGGAATAACTTCTTAGGTTTTATCCACTCCTACCATTTAAGTAGAATTTCTATTCCTACTTGACGTGCAAATCTACTTTCAATCAAATATTTTTCCCTACATTCAATATTTGTACTCAGAAAACTGAACTCTCTTTGTACTCTTCATGACAATCATAACTGATTTGTTATCTTCATTTTTTCAATTAAGGGACTTACTGTGTATGGTGACAATTTAAGTGTATTTGAAGTCATGGTGCATAAGAGGGCTCCTTGTGTTCTTGGAACACCAATACAAATTCCTCCAAAGAAAGAAACAAACACCAAAACTACATTGAATCATCCAAATATGAAAACCTGAAATCAAAATTTGCTAGCGTGATGGTCAATGGTTAAAGTGAACGTTTAGTCAAAAGTCCTCATTGTCAGTTAAGTAATCTGCTACGACGTTAGACATGAAATAACTGATGATAATCATCCAAACAAAAATTATCTTTTGTGGATTAGGTATTTCCAAACTGTCTCATGGAGTTATGAAGTGAAAACTAAGAGGCTAAGAATTATAAGTTACATTATTAGTATGATTTTCCTTTGGTGCTTAGCTTTATATATAACTTTCATTAGTATTTTTACTTATTTTTTTTTTTTTGTAACTTTGGGCTCACGAAGAGTAAAATCAAGTTTCAGGTATGAAAGCAAGTGTTTGCAATTTTAGTTGTTTATAAATTTTATTTTAAGTAGGAGTTTTAATAAATTATAACAAATTCAGGGATTGCATGCATATGTTCATTGAGAGCAAGTGGTAGATTGAGCCAACCAGTGGATTTTGGAGGTCGAGATCTATTAATTTATGAAGTGTCAGGTTGAATGGAGTTCTAATGATACCTTACAAGACATTTTTCATGTGTACTTTTTATTATGGTTGATTATGTGTTGCGAAGTAGAAGTTCGTCCCTTTTTTCGCTGACACAAGCAGGACTTTATTGATTGCTGTATCGTTGACTTTCCCTGAGTGTTGATGTGACTTTGACCTTTGACTGTCGTGTCAGCAATTTCTGAAGTTCTACCCCCTAATTTTGAAGTGTGGTTCCATTTTTTGTGCATGCGTTTCTGAGAGTTTGGACAATTTCGTCTCTTGTCATTTTTTTTTGGGTTTACGTGGGGGATGAATGATGGAGTATGTTCAAGATTAATTTCCTTTGTAGGATATTGATGCTTTGGAAGATGCTAAAGCCTGAATGGATGAAAAAGTTGTAGTTGGAGTACCATCAGAGGCCAGCTTTGCTGTTTAGGGCTCTTAATTTATTGATTCATTTTCTTTTTCCTCTCTAATCAAGTCTCCCTTAGATTTCCCGGCAGAAGAGTAACGGTATCTCTTAACACCATGCGACTGGGAAAATTATGATCGAGGTGCCTAATGACATCACACCATAGAGCTTATAGTCAGACTGGGAATGGCGGGGTTTTCTATTGTAGATCATGGACAAAAAGAGCTCTATTGTAATTTTGTCGACGGTCCTGTAGTTGAAATTGGTTTATTCGTTAATTATTTGAATTAGCTATGATTTTGGTACAGCAAACTGTTGTGGAACTATGAACCCTCATGTTTCAAATAGATTCTACCGGTTAAATGAGGCGCTATGATTATTGTTTATATGAATGGAAGTAGATTGAACCAGTTGATTTTATGGTAAAGAATTAAAAATATTTTATTACTGCTTTCATTTAGATTTTAATATACGGTTGATCTATTGTTAATCGGCTAATGTGAAATTGGTTTACCAATTTGATTATAATCCTGATTCTGTGCATAATTAAATGAATTCACACACTTGCACATATTATTTTATCATTCACTCAAAATTGGTTTATCAAAGTGAGAAAGGGGAGAATGTTGATCAATTTGTAATTATTCATGTTTTGATCTTAACAAATAAATTTGATTCACAAATCTGTGCGCCTAAGTGTGTATACAAGATACGCAATTGTTGGTTGATCATTTGAAGGTAAGGAACTCAAATTTTCTAAGATTTCAACGCTCCTTGCGACTTGCCCCATAATCGTGATCAAGTGCTCCATGATTATAAACCAAGGACCTCATAGTTTTGCAAAGTCACAAGTGGTCTTCACGAGCACTTCCATGATTGATGCTTCATCCACTTGTGATCGTCAAGAGCTTCAAAAGCTCTAGTTCATGTTGCCCCTCATGGCTGAGACTGTGAGGACACCCATCTCACTCATGACCATCAATACTTTTTGGGATTCAAGTTCACAATACTCCTAACAAGAAGTCCTATTATCGTGATTGTGTATGGCTTGCTCGTGATCATCAACACCTTTTACAATCCTTGGCACGATTGTGAGCACACTAGTCATGATCGTAATTATGCTCACAAGTGACATATCAAGCCTCTAACAATCAACAATCAGTGGCAACCAATAGTTCTTTCATTTTTCACGATCGTGACATGCTTCCTCATGATCCTGAGCATGTATATTCCTACAAAAGCTAAATTAGCATTTAATGGAGAAGGAAAAACTTGGGGACGAATTGAATGCACTCCAACAACCATATTTCACTATCCAAGTATAAAATAAAAAAAGCTCTAACTCCATTTAATAAGTTAAAAAGTTTGGTGAAATATTGAATCCTTTGAAATCTACTCTATTTTCAAGCATTCATTATTTTCCTTTCGTATTTAATTAATTGCACTTTGATAAACACTTTTGAGTGCTTAGTTTGTCATTTAGAAATTTTTATCTTCTACTCCTTCTTGGGTTAGGAAGAAAGGGAAGTGAGAATTCTCTCTAGAGAATTTGGTTTAAGTGTAATCCAAAAAAACATTTTGAAATTTGGAATTTTGGTTAGAGCTAAGCCTATAAAAGCTCAATTTGCATTGAGTTGGGCCTTAAAACTTAAGTGTTGTTAATCAATGTAGTGTTATAGATTAGGGTTTGTTTACAAAATCCTAACTTGGTGATAAGTTAGGTAGAGACGTAGGTTCATTGAGAATGTTTATAAAATCCTAACTTGGGGATAAGTTACGTAGAGACGTAGGTTTATCGAGGAACCGTTCTTTAATTTCTTGTGTTAAACTATCTTCTCTCCTATTCTTGATTTTTATCTTTAATTTTCTAATTTATTTTAATTATCAAATTAATCTCAAATAGTCATATTCACCCCTCCTCTACTGCTTTCAATCTGTCATATCCATCCATCCATTCATAGTAGTAGAATAAATAAATAAACAAACAAACAAATGCAAACACAAAAAAATGGGGGAGGATAAATGATTTCAACCCTTATTTGCACACCAATAAAATAAAATGAACAAAAAATTAATCTAAATAATAATTAGCACTGATTGGTTGCCAAACCCTAAAAAAGAAATGAATTTGTCCACCGAATAAAAACCTACAAGAAAATGATAGAGTTGGCTCAAAGAGAAAATAACACAAAAAATAAATTGAAATATTGCATTAAATATAGCATACGTGAAAAATAAAATTTAATTTAAATCTACAATTAAATTTTTTAAAATTAAATAAAACATTAAATTAAAATGAAGTTGAGATTAAAATTAATTAAAAATTTAACGATGAAAATTCAATTTAATTAAAAACTAACAACATTTTGATTATCCTAATTCTAATTCAATTAACCATATGCATTAAAAAATAATAATAATCTAATTAAAATCATTAACGCAACAAGTTGATTAAAAAATGGAAACATATAGAAAGGAATAAAATTATTAAAAGGAAATTATTTATTATTTATATGTCATAAATATAACATAAAAATGTATATTATTAAATTAAAATCAAACAAACTATACTGCAAATTTTACCAATTACTCAACAATTAATAATTTAAAAAAAAACTATTTACTCAATTTATTAAAATTACTTTTTGAAATGTAAAAATTAATTAAAATAATTTACAATATTAAAAAGCCTAATTTTACCAAATCAATTAAAGGACACATGATTATTTAATCTACATATCTCTAGTTAATCTAATCACCATTAATTAACAGTAAAATAAAAATGGTATTAAATAAAATACTAAAAAAGAGAAATAATAAATAGAAATAAAAAAATGAT
>CATIWM010177799.1:0-12644 GCA_949671775.1 Mallotus repandus
ATAATTCATAAAAATTATTTTAATACTATTTATTACTCAAAAACTGTCTAGAACATAATAATTAACAATAATTTCAACTAAAATATAAAAATTACTCATTTATACTAATTTTTCCAAAAATTTATTTTTCACATAAACCTTCAAAAATTCATAATAAAAATTCTACACATAATTTCAATAAACTTCCTTCACGAAGTTCAATCTATATAATATATAGAATTTATTAAAAATATAAAAAAAATTTCGACCCGGAACTGTACCATAAACAGTAACCCCCGAACCCGAAAAATTCAAAATTTTCAGAAAAATAAATAAAAATCATTTTTAGATAGCTCACAATCTGTACAACAATTAATCTCAAAATAATTATGTCAAATAAAATCAAATTCAAGCTCAAATTAACCAAAAACTCAAAATACTAAAAATTGAATCATACAAAAACGGAGTAGTTACCGGTGTCGAAACTCGAAATAATTTAAGGATTTGAGAAGGCCGGAGGATGAGCTTCCAAACAACCTCAGCTTCTATCGTCACCAGAAACTTCTCTGGTGAGCAAAGGAAGCTCCATCCAAAAATGAGAAAATGGGGGAGAGGAAGAGAGAAGGAGGCGTCGCCGGAGAAGAGAAGCAACTGACGTCGACTGGTGCTGCTGTTGGCGGTGACATGGTGGTCGGAAAGTGATGGGTGAGGGTGGTGGTGGCGTCGGTGATGGGTGATTTCTTTTTTACGGGAAAGAAAGAAAAGACAATAGAGGAAGAATAAGACTTCACGATTTTTTTTATTCTGCCATTTTTTTCCAAAAGTATAAAAAGATAAAAATTAAAATAATTTAAAAGTAAAATATCTCTATCCCATTATTCTCACCACACACACACACACACACATATATATATATATATATATACACACACTTGAAATTTTTTTAAAGTGTATTAAAATACACTAAGTCAATAATATTCGACAAAAGTTCAAATTTAATTTCACTAATAATCAAATATCATAAATTAATAAAAATAAAATAATTATTAACACTGCAAATCCTATAAATTAATTTTTATAATTTATAAAAATTCAGATTATAACAGCTTGAAGGGTTATGATTGAACTCTAAAATATTTTTTTGTACTACATGTAAGATATTTATATTAGTTGCTATGATATTGTTTTTGAAAATAATTGAATTTTATGAATATCAGACTTAAATTCGATGTAACACATGTTGAGTACCCAAATGAAAGCAAAATCAACGTATGATGACTACATGTGCATTTAATTCTTCATTAATTTATGTGAGGTGGATAATAATATGGAATATACTTCTATAATATCTTTCATGTATTTGTTTAAAAAGCTATAATTAAATATCTGTATTCAATAATTTATGTATTTGTTTAAAAAGCTATAGTTAAATATTTATTGTTTAGAAAAGAATAATTGTTGTGAATTAAATAATACTTCATATGACGTATATTGTGCTTAAAATAATTATTTATACTGCACATGAAGTATTTGTATTATTATTATTGTAATATTGCTTAGAAAGATAATTGAATTTTATAAATATCATATATTTATTAAATTGAATAATTAAATTTGCTGTAAGAGTTTGATTATTGAATTTTATAAACCACCAATAAAAGACGTCGTCAATTATGGATGTAAATACTTCAAATGTAGTATAAACGACTATTTTGCAGCAATACTTATCATTTGAGGTACAATTTAATTCATGTCAATTATTCTTCTTTAAATAATAAATATCTAACTATAGTTTTTTTAAATAAATAGAGAAAGAATATTCTAGAAATATATGCCAAATCATCTGTAATAAATGATAAAAATAATGAAAAAGATAATCAAAATAAAGTGTGTATGGGTTGATGAGGAGGAAGGTGTATATAAGTGTGTATATATATTTATATATTTAACAAAGTATATTAGTATATACAGGTTGCCGTGGGTGATAAGTGTATATAGATTGGTGAGGCTGATGAAGGCTGATGAGTAAATAAAGGTTGATGCATTAGTAAAGGTTGTTGAGTTGAATTGATAAAGATTGCTATAAGTTGATGGAAAAAGAGGAAAATGATGAAATAAGGAAAAGACAAGAAATGGATATATATACTTTTCATTTTACTATCACCCGCCTTTATTTTTTATTTTTTGAAAGCAAAAAGAACATTACCCACCCTTATTTTACCGCCAAATAATGTGTCAAATTCATATTTTAATTTTTTTACTTACTAATTGCTAGAATTAATAATCTAAATCTTAATAATTAAATAATTTTTACTATTATAAGATAAAAAGATAAGTTATTTTTTATTTTGAAAAGGATTGATTTCTTATTACTCATAATAATATATTAATTTTTTTATAATTATTATTCCTTACTTTTATTATGTGATAGAAATAAAAAATCACAAATTTACTCATTTATAGTCTTATAATATATAATTTGATTTTTCATTTCATGTAATTTCAAAAAATAAAAAAATGAAAAGAAAAAATATATAATAAATTTTAGTACATTATTTTACCAATAATATTTAGAGTTACACTAAAATAATGCATAACATATAGGGTGTAATAATTGAAAAAAAAGGTGTAAAAATAAGTGTACATGGGTTGATGAGAAGGAAGGTTGATGGTGGTTGATGAGGGGGTGAGGGTGGGGGTGTGTGTGTTTGTGTATATATATATAAATTAATTTGGGTGGATGTTGATATAGGTTGTTGAGTGCTAAGGATTGCTAAGTTGTTGAGTTGCTAAGGGGTTGCTAGGTTGCTAAGGGTATAATTTAATTATTTATATTATATAATTTACATTATAGATTTTTAATAAATTAATAAATATAATTTAATCTTCAATATTTTATTAATATGTAAATTAATATATATATACTTATTACTCTTAATAATGTATTAAATTTTTATTTTTAATAATTTATTATTCCTTACTTTTATTATGTGATAGAAATATAAAATTATAAATTTTCTCATTTATAGTCTTATAATATATAATTTAATTTTTCATTCCATGTTTCAAAAGATAAAAAACTGAAAGAAATAATAAATAATAAATTTTATTATATTATTTTACCAATAGCATGTAGAGTTACACTAAAATTATGCATTTTGTGTAGGGTGTAATAACTGAAAAAATGGTGTAAAAATAAAAATAAATGTATATGGGTTAATGAGAATGAAGGTTGATACAAGTTGATACTGAATTGGTAAGAGTTGGTAAGTTGCCAAGGATTGTTAGGTTGTTGAGTTGCTAAGGGCTAAGGTTAATTTGGGTTGCTAAGAGTGCGTTGTCGACCCAGGGTAAGGTGTCTACCAAATACACCCACACCCTCCCCACAGGTGCCCCCTCCCCCGCTCACAAAAAAAAAAAAAAAAAAAGAGGACGTGGTTGCTTAGGTTTGATAAGGGTTGATGTAAAACTAAACGATTAACTCTACCTTAGTTGTTGCCGCCGCCGCCCCCTCCCCTACCCTACTCCATTCTAGTCCTCTTTCGCCCTTATGTAATCGTTAGCAACACCACCATCATCTTCTTCTTCCTCTTGTTCAGCAAAGTCACATCTTCTTCTTCCTCTTATTCTCCAGAGTTCACTCACAGAAATTTTTTCGGGTTCTTGAAAGCACAACAAGTGATTTAATTACTTCATCGAAATCAAGTAAATCTGCACAACAAGTGATTACACCTCATCGAAATCAAGCACAGCAAGTGATTACTCCATCAAAATTAAGCAGTTACATCAAACAACTCATCGAAATCAAGCACCAATTTGATTAACCTAATATGTCGCCTTCCCGATGAAATGATTTCAGGTGAGCTTTGTTTTTTATTTCTTTTTTTTTGCTGCGATTTGATTTCATGGGCGAAAGTGATTTGAAGTTGGCTTGGTTATAGTTAACAATTGACATTCTCATCTGAAGCGGACCGTCTTTAGTGAACACTGAACAATCGCTTTCATGCTTGTGTGTCTTTATCCAAATGTGCATTTTAAAAGAAAAATACCACCGATCAGCCCCGTCATCGAAGCAAGCACACAAACACAAATAAATGCTCAAAGCTAAAACCTTTGCATCTCCAAACATAGTTTTTGTCCTCAATTCACCAACTTCGAACAGATAATAATAGCGAGAAGAATTAAAATCTTATAGCTATGTAAGCTATATTTATTTCTAATTTATATATACAAAATTGTTATAGATATATTGATAGAAAGATATATACGGAGGAAAAAAAATGATCCAGAGCAGATGTTTATAAGGGTACAAGAAAGATTTTCTCAAATGTTAACTCCTAAAGTGAGGACTGCTTTGGAGTTTGTTTATTTTCTGCATTATTGTTGTTATGCATGCCAATTATGTTCAATAGGTGATTCTTTGATCATTATTTTTTTTTATTTTATTTTTTTCTTTTGAAATGGGTTTTTGTGGGATTTTTTTATTACAATTTCCTGTTGTTTTTTTTTTATAGTGATTCTTTGTAGTTGCCGGTTAATTTACTTGGTTTTTGACCGGATTGAATAATTGAAAGATAGTTGGGGTTAAAGATTGCTTATGGGTTTTGTTTCTTGAAGTCAATTTTGTTCAGTTGTTTATTTATGTGTTGTGTTTTGGCAGTCGTTGGCATTGGCAGTCTTTATCTGAACCAATGTTTCCGTTTAGACTTTATTTACCTTTTTTTTAGTTCGCTAGCTGTTATGTTATTAAATTTTCATATTTTGGGTTGTTTTTGCTACTATTTATGTATATATTTTTGTTTTTTTTTTGTTGTTGTTTATGTATATATTTTAATTATATCTGATTTTTTTCTAATTGTTGCAATTTTTATAGGATGAAGAGGATATCAAAGAGGTTAAAATACCTCAAACTTGAAGGTTTCATTTGTTGAAGGTATAATATGCAAATTAATTTTTTTTTATTTTGTAAAAGAATAAGTTGCATCTTGATGTTGTTTATTTTTATAGGATCAAGAGGATGTTGCAAGATTAAGAGCAAAATTTTAAGAAAACTAGTTTGAAGTTGCTATGTGCTTGTTTTAAACATTTGAATTTTTTAAGTACTCTTGTAATATATTTTTATTTTTTTTGTTCAATTACAATTTTTAGTTAGTTTGGATGTGTTGTTGTATTAAATTAGTAGTTGTATTAAACTATCCTATTTTAATTTTGAGCTTGTTATCAAGCTCACACAAATTAGCTCTATTGAGTTCAGAAACGAGATCACAAATGAGCTTGCAAATAAATAATAAACAAACGAGCTTGGCTTGACAAACATAAGCTGAGTTTGAGCTCGAACTTTATTTTCAAAAAAGAAACCAGCTTGAGCCTCCCATTTTGTTACCGAGTTGAGATTGAGTCTAGGTATAGTTAGGTTCGGTTATACTCATATTTCTATTAATTTTATTGGTCATCATTGCATAACTATATTAATAGTATCATGCTACCATAATATATTTCTTATTTATATATTATTTTCATATTTTCAAAATATTGTGTCATTAATAACAATATGAATTAGAAACTTTTGGAATAGGACATGATTTGGATGTTCATTCTAACGGACATCTAATTTGATATTGATTTTGAATTATATTTTTATAATATTTGTACCTATATCTTATATATATATGTAGTACAAACAATTATTTTGTAGTATAATATTTATTATATGCAGTACAATTCAATTCATATAAATTATTTTTTTATCAAAATAAATATCTAATAATTTATTTTTACTAGGTTTGTTTTTGGCTGTTGTTTTTTATTATTTTGGTTGGTTCATTTTCAGTTTTATGAGGTTATTTTTATAGTTTTTTAGTTATTTTGGTTGACAAATACGGGGGTTACAAATGTATTATGCCATCATTTTTTGCTAAATTATACATATTTAATTATTTATTTTGGTAATTTTTTTATTTAAATAATTAAAACTTAATATTTCATTTATAAATTTAACTCTCAAATATAGTAATAATATTTAGTGCAAATATCTTACATGCAGTATAAACTACTATTTTGTATCACAATGTACATTATATGAAGTACAACTTAATTCACATCGGTTATTTTTTTCTAAACAACAAATATCTAGCTATAGTTTTTTAAACAACCATCAAAATAATATTCTATAAATATTTGCCACATCATTATTCACTTCACCTAAATTAATAAACAATAAAATCCTCATATGGGTCATCAAATATTACTTTTGTTTGAACTTTGGTACTCAACATATCTTACAATGAATTTATTTCTTCTTTTATTTACATATACTGATATTTATAAAATTTAATATATTTTTAACCAATATCATGATAGTACAAATGTATTATATGCACTATAAACGACTATTTTGCAGTGTAATGTGCATCAATTATTTATCTCTAACTGCTAAATGACATAAATGCAAGTCACTACTAGTAGTAGTAACTGTAAAAATAATTTAATGAGAATTATAAATGGGCGGGGTAGGGCAGCAAATGAAAGGAGAAAATGAAACACGGTGTTTAGTATTGCGAAAAAAACTACGTGATTTTGATATAAAGAGATATAGTTTTTATTTTATTAAAATCATGTAGTTTTAGACCATTTTATATTAAAATTACGTAGTTTTAACTATATTTAATAATTTAAATTATATCTATTTAATATTAAATAATTTTTTTGAGTTAATTTATGAGTTGAAATTAAAATTATTTTTATAATTTAAATCGTATTTATTTAACACTAAATTATATTATATGGTAATACTATTTTAAAATGTTTGGGCTCTTTTCATTTATCACTCGAGCCTCAACATCAAGTTCAAGCTCAACTCATTAAACTTATCAAACGAACTCGAACGAGCTTTTAATGAGTTAAGTTCTGAACTCCTTTGTTGGTTTACACCGGTAGATGGCACTTTAAAATCAATTAGTCACTAGAAACAAATTTTGAATTTTCATACTTGCCTAACTGTTTCTAAATTGATACAATTCCTTCATTGTTCGTATTCCACTATTATCAGTTACTAATTTGATTTCAAGAGGGGGATTTGAATTACACATTTGCTTACATATACAATATATTTTTTTTCCCATTTTAAATTATAATGTTAACGCAAATATATTTTATGTAGTACAAATAATTATTTTGCAGCATAATACTTAATATATGTAGTATAATTCAATTCATATAAATCATTTTTCACCAAACACATAATATCTAAATTTTCATTTGATAATTTTTTTAACAAAATTCATTTGATAATTTTTTCTTTAGATAACTAAATTTTACTATTTTTATTTATAAAATTCAACAAATAACCTAATTTAACTCTAACTAAAAACAATGTAGTTCTATTATTAAGCTCTATAGTTTTGCAAGTGAATTGTACAAATATTTTATATATAGCTGCATAATGTTTATATATGTGAGATATTCTATTTTTCATCTACTGCAGTAGGGTTCAATCCGCTCCATCATATTTGATACACATCCAAAATTTTGAAGCTGGTGGCCTCAGGTTACATTCTGATTGGTTGCGTCATCTCCCTCTAATAGCTCGGTTGCACACAATTCATGCAAGTTGTCGTACATTTTTTTTCCACTTCATAAGCGTTTGCCTATAGTCTATCTACTTCCATTTCAGCCACAGCAGCAGAACCTTGTTGCTGTTTAAAAAAAAATAATAATAATAAATTAGGGCAGCTAAGAGTCTCAGGAGCATGGAGTATCATTGTTGAAAGATGCCATTGACACCCATAGTCAATTGCATATGGTATTAGCATTCAGAAACAACATATCTAGTGATCTAAGGTAATGAAGCAAAATAAGGACACTATTTGGGCGGTTCACCACCCGTAGCTTTTTAATTCGATTATCAATCACTTGAGATCTGAGATATGAAGCATCCAAAGGATAATTGCATGTAGCCTGGAGACTAATGAATGCACTACTTCCCATGTTTTTGTCTGTTGAATTGATGTACTTATCCATGCCTTCTTGAGGAAGCTTGCACATTTGGTGCTCAAGGATTTAAGTGGAGCGGCTGTCTAACAATTTGGATGTTATTCACAGGACCTGAAAAATGATATCTACTATGTTAATAGTAAAACTAGAGTAAATATTAATAAATATATCTTTCTACACGTGTCCAAAGGCATAGTCACTTCATAGAGCGGGATGTTAATCTATTTAGTAAGAAAATGATCAACTTTAACTTGTATTGTATTGACAACAAACCCAAGTAGCTCATCTCACAAAGCACCACACCTCCTGATAGTTCAAATTTACTAGGTAGTTTAAAGCAGTATTAATTTGGTCATAATCCTGAAAAAAAAAAAAAACTACATTTAATTTCAGAACATGGTTTCCTACAGCTGACAATGATATCTTTACTTATCCTCTCTAGACTGAAGTTCATGGAGAATGTACTGATTTGGCAACAGAATCATAAATAAAACAGGAGCCAGTAAATAATCATAAGCAACTTTTGTTTCAAAAGTTCATAAGCAGAACCTTTTGCATGTTCAAATGTCCAAACAATGTTATGCAAACTCGTATAATGCCTACCTTTGATCCAACTAGCAATACTGTATGCTATGCAAGTTACAGGCTTACTGTTTCAAATAAACAAGGAAAAAAAAATCTTAGCCAAATGACACAAGAATATTTGAATCACATAAAACACAAGCATTATTCCCATGCACTTCACGAACAATATACCCTAACGCTTCATTGGAGTAACATTCATTTATTTTCCATCTACTACATGCAGTGAAGATATTCCATGTGAGATATCATCACTTACTAATATGTCCTTCAAAGTGCTGCTTATATTAAGCTCATAGAGAGACTTGAAAGAACCTATTGAACCAGATGAAAGTTTTACAAGTAGCCCAATCAAATCCTGTAAACAAAATAGAAACAAGCATGCAAACTTTAATGGCAATAATCAAGTGAACAACCTAATGTTAAAAGAAACATGATGCAAATAAGTGTCTATACATTGTATCTTGGTTGGGATAGAGTGGTTCGACTATACAAGTGTAGAAGGTGTGCAACTTGATTAATTAGTCCAAGCTTACAAAGTTCATCCAGCATCTCAAAAGAATGACTGACTTGCTCTTCTATTTTCGTCAAGCAAATAACTACATTTTCAACAAGCTGAAAAATTGACACCAAAAAAAAATATTTGTAAGGTAAAAAAGAACTATCATAAAAATATAATTTCTCTTTAAATATTAGATAGAAGGAACTCTAGATAGTCCATGCCGGTCGATCCTCATATTATAAAAGATTGCATAATGTTGGAACAGCCTTCATGAAAAGACAAGGGCAATCAGTTGGTAGCTTCTTACATATATTAACCACTGTCAAAAGTGCGACTCTCTACCATAGACAAAAGGAAAAGCAGATATAATTGCTTAGGCCTCTCACAAAAAACAATCACAGACAGCAGAAAGTTGCAAACTTAGGTGAACCAAATATTAGTAACCAAAAAATCTGAATATTCGCTTACTTGTACACTTGTGGAGAAGAAGTCAATAAAACTAAGAACAACTATTATTGCCCTAGCCTGTAAACATGGTAGTGGTTGTTCCCGCGATATTTTCTCCAATGGTTGCAAGCACTATATCAAAGAGATACATTTATACTCGATATAATTCATATATAAAAGTCTAAGTCACATAAACAAAATCACAAATAAAATAGTGCACATTAGACATAATCTATTAACAAAATACCAAATATACCTGTTCAGCTACTTCTACGTACTCAATGGCCAATAATTTTTGACAAGGAACAGGAACTGCATCATGTTTAACAAGAAAACTCCATGCTGGAGGAAACACATCACACAGATAAAGCTCTTATAGCCAACAGCATGACATCTAGGTCGCACTCGTGCCTTGCAAGCCGAACAAGAACAGAAGATAATGAGTCTGCCATTGTACTCGAAAGAGAACCATCAGTGCAAAATGGTAGGACTTCACACAATTCTATAATAGTAGCCTATATAGCACGGAAACGGAAACGGGAAAATATGGAAACGGATACGGCGAAACTCCATTTTTTAAAATATAGGAAACGAAAATATGGGGAAACGTGTAAATAATAAAAATATAGGAGTATATAAATAAATATTAAAAATACACGACTATATATAAATATAATTTTTATATATAAATCTTGAAATTTTTTATCGATTCTATCAAATAAAAGTATAATTATAGAAATTATTTTGTTTAATTAAGAAAAATATAAAAATTATTTTTTAAATTGTCTACTTTCTTATTTAGAAAAATACTAAAGAAATATATTTTTCAAGTTGGAAACGCGTTTCCAAATAGAAAATGTGTTTTCTAATTTTTTATATTTGCAGAAATGATCCCGAAACGTTTTCGATGAGTTTCCGGAAGTTTCCAATTCGGAAACGTTTCCGAATCGCGAAACACCTATTCGGAGTAGTTTCCGTACATCATAGATAGCAGCTGAAGGCTCAGTCCCCTTGCTCAAAATGGTTAAAGCAGACATCAATTTGCCATGATCACCAAGTGATCTCTGCCTCTGATAATTTCATAAATTCCTGTGACTTGGATTGCATCCCCAGGGTCACATGAATCATAAGCTGAATCCTGCTTATGCTCTTCCTCCTCTGAATGCTTAGAACCTAAAGCAGAGGACGAAGTATCCATATCAGCTTCATGGGTTCAGGTGTAGAATTTGTGGAATTAACATAGAGTCACATGAACCATAAGCTGAATCCTGCTCATGCTCTTCCTCCTCCGAATGACTAGAAGCTGAAGCAGAGGATGAAGTATCCATATCAGCTTCATGGGTTTCAGGTGTGGAATTTGTGGAATTAACATGAGTTTGAATTGATGAGTTGGACGAACTCGGTCTAAATTCCAACGAACTACAAGCCTTCTTGTCAATCATCAATCATCTCTACCCGTCCACGATCTCCCATTGTATTTTATAGTGAAGAATAATATTCAACCCTGCAGAGCATGAAGTTTCATCTCATCAGATAAACCACGACAGCGAATTAAAAAAATTGGACGCAAGTCCTAAAACTGATCATATCATCATAAGCTTAGTTTTCAATTACCCAAAACAACCCACATCCAAATAATCACCAGAAGTATCGAACAGATACCGACTCACTTCTTCTGGGCCATGCAGTTTCATTCCCTAAAAAAAGCAGCCTGAGGACAATGCTTATTGTAATGAACTAAATTCAGCATAGGGACCCATACCCATTAGGACATATTTTCTGCCCAAGGCTTTAAACAGAGCATGTTAAAGCATAAGCAACGAAATTATCTACCGGTTAATGCACAACTAATATTATTTGCTCAAGGGGATGTATAAATTAGTTTTACAACTCTCTCTTCATTTTTACATGCAAACAGCTAGCACTGTTTATGTACAGATCACTAGTTATTCCTGTAATTGATTTAGTTAATAATTAACAGTCATTATTATTATACTATTAATTTCTATGCTAAACAATTTTTTTGTAATTTTTCTATCAAGTCCACATTAAAGCATAAATAAATCCACTAATCTATCTGTTGCCAACAAAAGAAACTATCACTATAACATTTAATTGCACTAATAGCAAACCATTAATTATTTTGCTCATCAATTGTGCTATACATATCAAATTTTCAGGAGATTAAAGATAATTCCTTTTGTTGACTGTCTGTGACTCACAATAGCAAATAACAAATCTCAGTCCCACTATCTTTTAAGCCCAACAAACGTCCCTTACCTTCTTTAATGGGGCTATCTTTGTTTTCAAATCTAAGTACAAAGCAACCTCAAAATTTGCATAGAGAGAACCTAATAGGAGCATAATATTTTGCAAATCTAGCTAACATACAAAAACCATTAATGAAAACTAATGAAATAAGAAGAAACAACAGTAGAAAATTAAGAACACTAAAAGAAAAAAAAGGGTTACCTGAATAGAGTAAAGAAAGGCGGTCTCTTGGGCAAATTGTATCATGGACCCCTGTCCATATTGCAACATGGACCAAGCCTATCTCACACATGTGAAACACGTTAAAAATAACACTTTCGTTTTTTTAACTACTTCTTCGTCAAAAAAGGATACCGTGAACATCTCCTTCCTTGTAGCCTTTTGTGCCCATGGTACTGCAGAAGCCATAATTGATCCAACTTATTCACGTTTTATTTTACAAGCCTCTTCATTTTTTATTTTAAAACCAATCAAGGCCAATTGGTCGAACTTAACATGTTTGTAAATTGCAGGTGAATACAAGAATGTTTTCAGGAAAAAAAAAGAGAGAGTATATGTTTATGTTTTATCCATAGCTGTCGAACTTAGTAAAAAGCTTGCCAAAATAGCAAAAAGAAAAAGAAAAAAATAGAGCCAAGCAACACCAAGGAGAATTTTTCGTTTTGATTCTTAAACTGAATAAATTAATTCACTATACAGATTTTGTACATTTTGTGTTAGTTATAACTTTAAATTCATTAGTTGTAAGGTAAAGATTCATTTGTTATTAAATGGAGGTTTGTCATAATTTTTATACATTATTTGTGAATTTCATTTGTTTAGTTTTCTATCAAATGAATCTATATGTTTTATTTTATGAATCTACATTATT
>CATIWM010177819.1:0-36851 GCA_949671775.1 Mallotus repandus
AAAATATTATATCTTTGTTCTTTTATTATCTTTAAACAAAATTAACAAGAAAATATATTGGTCTGGTTGTTTGTCCTTTAATGAAACTAGATGAATTATTTAATTTTATATGGAAAAATTAGTTATTAAATTTTCTCACAGCATAAATGAGAACAAATTAGTGCTCCTCTTTATTCTGAAAAATCAGGTTTTTTTTTATTATTTTCCCGTGTTGATATCATGTTGTTATGCTCATTGTCCTACAGTATCCTAATGGTCATTTTGTTGAGAAGGGAAACAACAATGATTGATATTTTTTCTATGTGAGGCTTTATATGCTTATTATTCTTATTATTGTTATTATTATTAACAATATATATTTTTCTAAAAGCTTGCTTATGTGTTTATTTAGCTTTCTCTGAATTGATGCCCTGTTATTCCTTTCCTTTTTGATTTGTGATTTTTAGGTATTGGGTCCAAAATGTAGATATTGGGACCTGATTTTGTTGTTTTTTAATTGCAATATTTGAGTTTATCTAACCTTTATATATATATATATATATATATAAAGATAGATGTTAAAAAATATGGATTGAAGTAAAACTAGAGTATGCTATATGGGATTTTAATGTTATGAAAATGGAATTGGTGGAAATAATGTTGTTTTAAAAAGATTTTTTAAAATAAAAAACAATTGTTGTTATTCTTGGTTGTTGTCATTTTAGAACCGTATTTCTTATAAATGGTATTAAAATTTCAATGGGTTTCATTTTTTCTGATTTTTATGTTTTGCATCCTTTGACATAGTTATGAATCAATTGTTATATAATTATATTTCTATTAATTGTTAAATTTGTATTAAGTTTTTTTTTTTTTTTGGTTTGATGGAAAGACTATTTAATGCTTTGGTGTATAAATCTGTGTATAAATGATTCCTCACATGACAATTGTTGAGTTCTGTGACAAGGAGAATGAGATTATACGATGCATGGTTTAGTTGATTGTTCTGATGGCAATTTTTAGGTTTGGCAATGCAATCACTAGGAGATTGATTTAAAGAGGATTTCAGTTAAAATGTCTTCATCAACAACTAAAAATTCTATGCAGAGGATGAGCAATGATAGGTTTCTTGCTCAAATCATCTCTGATTTAGATAATTTTTTTTAAAGCTAACCTATATCTCTCTGATAAATTTGACTTTTTTTTTGCCCAATTCAATTTAGTAGTTTGTAAATGGCTAAAATTAAATCTAATTATTTTTTTGTAAATAGCATAATGATTGTTTCTTTTCCTCAGACCTGACGAATTGGATGACTAATTTCATTTCAGGGGTTTTACAGTTGATTAGACAATATCGATCGACAGTGTTCCGTCAGGAGCTTGATTGATTTTTCTTTTTATTTTGGGACTTTGAAAAAAACAATTGTATTTGATGATTTAAATTTGTACTTGATTTGTTTTTTTCTCAAATTTCTATGTCTTTCAATGTCCTACAGCAAAGCGCAGGTAACTTCATTAGTTCTTAGAATATTTACTAAAAAGAGAATTTTAGAGCTATCTAATCTGGTGGAGGAATTGACGCAAGATAAATAAAAGATATAATATGCAAGTTACAAAATTGTTGCAACACCACACTCATAATTTATTGACCCTTTTGCAGCTTTGACACAAGTCTTTTTTCTTGAAGATGACAAAGACGCAATCGATGATGGTAATCAAGCCATCTCATACCTTTCTTTTTTCTTATTTTTCTTATGCTCAGTATGTTGTTATTGATGCTATTTCGCAGTCAATGATGGCAATTAATTGGGATATTTTTCAATAAAAATTGAATTTGTTTTTGAAAGAATGGTTCTATAGTTTGTATCATGTCTAATTTGAGGATGATTATAACTGTGTGAGTTAAATTACTATAACATCCCTAATGTTTTATGTATTATACTACTAGATCCTTGTGTTTTCAATAATTAATTTAAATATCCTTAAAATTATATTATATTAAACTATTACATTCATGCCGTTTAATTTACCATGGACAATTTCGATTATGATAGTTCAATTTTCTTTTATGAAAATGATTGCTTGCTTGTTTGCTTCTACATTCCATGCACTAAATTTACGACATACAAAATTGTCTTTGTTTGCATTATTATGCTAATTAACAATTATTTATTGAAATTAATTCATATGATTAATTAGTAAACTTGCAAACATTAATGAGTCCATTAAGATCCAATGTCATTTGCATGATCCGAATCTCTTGCAAAAATAACTTTATTTATTGCCAAAATTACCTTAATTTCAAAGTTTTTAAATATGTTAATTTAGTCCAAAAGGGCGCAATTGTAACTTTTTTTCAAAATTTTTTGACCCAATTGAAAATTTTTTAAGAGTTCAGGGGTCCTCTCAAAATTTTCTCACGATCGTTAGCATATTAATACTGCTTGTGACACCTAATGAGCATCAATTTTGCGCTCCTCATGATTGTGATGAGGTCCTCACAATTGTGAGGATCAATTTGTTAGTAAAAAAAAGGTCATTTACTCTATTCAATGCATTTTTTAAAACTCCTCCATGTCCCAATGACCAAAAATTGTTAGCCATTGATTTTAGCTTGATCCTATGGCTATTATTTATTCTTTATCTTTATCTTTTTTTTTTTACTTTCACTCTACATTCCCTTTTACAATTTTTCTAATACTATTTTCTAATCTCAATTATATTTTCTATTTCTCTACGTACGAACTTTACTTTCATATTCTCTTCTTTAATGGCTCTAAAGAAAAGCACAAGGCAAGAGGCTCCCTCTTTTTCTTCCACACTAAGTAGACCTACCAAAGATCATCCTAAGAAAGCCCCTCCAATCTCCTACTCTTCTTGTGAAATTCATCTTAGGATGAGTCACTTCTGTAAGAGAATCATCATTCCTTCAATGTACATGTCGAAAACCACTTTGGAGAAGTTAGGTTGCTAAGATCAAGTAAAGGCATATCTTGATCAAATAGTATGCTTGATTTTATTTTTGCACCCTAACCAACCATTGCAAGCCCTATTTGTGAATTTCTTTCTAGTTTTTTTTTCCTAAGGGTTAAATTTTTGGATGAATAAAATCCACTTAATAATATGAGGTTTAAGTTGGGGGTAAGGATAGATTCATGACCGCACAAAACTTTGATTTTCTCTTTGGGTTTAAACAAGGGGCTCTTCTTTAATCCAACACCCAATTCCCCCCTCACAACTTTTGGGCTAGTCATACCCAATGCATGGTTGAACCTTTTGTTGTAAGTCACTTAAAATCATCATCCCTTTCATCCAAAGCCTTATGGTACATCCATAGGTTTATCACCTATTCCATTCATGCGAGAGGTTTAAGTAATGAAGTTGTTTCTTTTGATAACCTCTTCCTTCTTCATATTGCATTGAGAATAATATCAATGTAGAGTTAGGAAGATGGCTTTAATAGAGACTTTGGCTGGTGAGTGATAGTGTAAATGGGAGCATTTGTATTTGCGACATTATCTTTAGGATAGCCAACCATTTCAACATCAACAAGACTTCTTTTCTTGCTCTATTTCCTACTGTAATCTTTCTTTTTCTATAGATTTTTAACTAAACCCCTATATTGTGTTCTTTTATACAAAGATAAGTTATCTCGAATCTCCACTCTCAACCCTTTCTTAAATCTTCAACATTTATACTCCTCTATAGGAAAGATATATGTCGAAAACTTATACAGTTCTTCAAATTTGTCCATATATTCTCCAACCACGGGACTACCTTGCATCAAGATGATGAAGGCATCTTATTTGTTGCTTCTATAAGTCTCTATCAAATATTTTTTTTGCAAAACTCTGCTTTAAAGAGCTCCCAACTCAAAGTTGCACTATGCAAATTTCTAACTCTTATAAACCATAAGTCTGCTACCTCATAAAGTAGATTATATGCATTGCTTACTTTCAAAGCATTAGTAAGTTCAAGAGTAGTCAAAAGCCTAATTTGTGGCTTTTAACCATTTATTTACTTCCCCCAAGTCTAATACATCATAGAAATCATAGACTCTACACTTTTTTATTGATTCTATTAGTTCTCTAGGTTTTTAATGATGTTTGTTGGCTGTAAGAGCTGCTGTCACCGTTTCAACTATAATATAAGGGTCAATTTGTACCACAAGTGGTACTGAAGGAGGAGGTTGAGGATGAGGAGGATATTCAATCTCTCCTTCCTCTTTAGGTTCATATACCTCATGCTCATTAATATTGTGTTCAACTACTTGTTCTTCAAAAACATCTATAGGAGGAGGATTTCTATTTGGTCAGCTAACATCATGAAAGCCTAACAAGTCTTACACCTTGGCCTTGACCTCGACCAAACCCACGGCCTTGGCCTCAACCCCTACCACCTTCCACATGTTGTGACATTATCTTTTAATAAAAAAAAGTGACAAATCAAGTAAACGGCTATACGTAAAACATGTCTATAGAATCTAAAACCTGCTCTGATACTAAAACTGTAACACCCCAACTCAAAATGGCACTAAACACCCTAAACATAATATAGAACTCAAAAAGGAGTATTCTAATTAAATTATTAACTTGAAACTCTCCACTGAAAAGTTTTAAGTATCAAATTCACATGCATTGGCTAAACTACTTGCTTTTTAGTCACAACAAAAAATATACATATATAAGCACACATATATGGATATATCCATATTCATTAACTTATACATGTTAGTTTATTTTAAAAGTAAAAATAGCAAAAGAAAGCTATAACATTGGCTCGACCTTGGCTTTAATTGTGGAAGAGCGCAAAAATAATGATCAACCAAGCTAAAACTCACACATTGAGCAGTTTCGCTGAAAATGATTTTAATATTAAAGGAAACTACTCAATGAGTATATCAAAATTAACAACGGGGAACATGTATTTCTTAAATACAATCATATATCATTTATACCAAATTCAAGTAACTTAACACATTTTGATTTTAACACAAATGTTGATCAAGATCACAAATAGCAAATCACATACTTCTAAAGAAACATCAGAGCAATAATATATATATATATATATATATACATACATTTCTTCTACAGTACATATATTTGCATGTGTACAAATAAAACTAAAAACTATTAGATTAACTTTAATTTAATTACCGCCATTGATTTATAAAACATGTATTGGTACAATTATTTAATTTAAATTTATCTCGTTCCTTTTGCATTGCAATGAGCATCATATAGAAAACCATTTAAATTTATCTTGTTTCTCCTTATCTCCATTTTCTTTCTTTTCTTAGGGATGAGATGGTATGGGATTTGTAGAGGAGTGAAGCTAGTTGTAGAATATACAATTATAATTCATCAACTTTTCGTTAATGCACTTATATGACAATTGAATTGCAATGCCTCCTGAATGGAAACCACCCAACTATGACAATACACATGGCATAACTATGGTGATTGCTACTACACAGTGTAATTTACCAAATGTAACAATTTCATTTCCTTTATCATATTGGTTTTGTTACTAGCAGAATTCAAGAAGCAAATATGAGATTTATATAATCATGCTTCTGTAATGATCTTCTCAAACATAGTTCAACGAACTATTGTTGGATACTTTTTAGAGCCTTTCAATGAACTATTAATGGATACTTTTTAGAGCCTTTCTTTGATAAATAAAATATATTTAGTTTTTCCCTTCATGGATTTCTAAAACTTGGATTCAAAAGTTCACCACAATAGTCTCCTTAATGACATTCTAACAAAGGTACTCTCCATCTCAAAAAATCCTTTTTTATGGTGTTAAATATAAAAATTATTGCTTTAAAATGATCATAGTTTTACTTACAGCCATAAAACCTCATTTATTTTTTAAATTAATGTGCATGGTGGCATAAATTGGTTTATTTTATTTATAACTAATCTGTTTGCCGGTATTGATTGTCTGTTTGAGCGATCAATATTGTACTATTATGGTAGTAGACTAGTTAACTATCACCCTTCAATGTTTCTATTGAATCTTGACTAAAAATGTTATTTTCTTTTGGGGTGATATAGGTAGAAGGTAATAATGCAAATGTTGATGATGTACTTATGCTTGACAAGGACGACACGTGTCTGAAACGAATACTACAAGCATTGTAAATCTATATGCTTGTGTAACTATTTTTGATGGCCAACTTATATATGTATCAAGTTTTAGATTCCTCTCATTCACCAATATAGATAATCCACAAAAAATATTTAGGCACACTTGTTAAAAATTCAAACCAGAGATAATGGTTCACAAAGCTAATCAATTGTCTTTAACAATAGTATGTGGAAAATGCCATTTTAGATAATTGTACATTATTCATGATATGACCAACATAATACAAGGTGACAATACGATAACTAACTTTTCATTTTTATACCATAGTGCTATTACAGTTTTATTATATGTCAATTATGTCATGCCTTATGGCCACTAGCTAGCTTTCTTGTTCCATCTATCATTAATTTCCTTCAATTGCATGTTTCTTAATATTATGTAAATGATCAAAGAAAGACTCATCAAAATAATTTTTGTTCTATTATAAGCTCTCTCTACTTCTTCTTCTTCTTTTTCTTTTTTTTCTTCTTCTTCTTCTTCTTTTTTCTTCTTCTTATTCAGCTGCGAAACTCCCATTACTTTTAAAACTAATGAATGTTCAAACTTGTATAGGTCTTCTCTCTCCCTTTTTTACATGATCCAACATACCCATTGCAGCAAGTGATGTAATATTCTTGACATAGATACCTAAGTGTCAAACACTCCCATGAATGGCTTGCTAACATTTGAGTTGATCTAATCATCAAAAAAAATATATTAATTAATATTTTGTATTGAGTATAATAGTCTTGAATTCATTTGCAACTTATAAATAAAAGCTAGCATTGTGGGGTATTTTATAAACCAAAAAAACATGCTCCTATCACAATATAACATAAGAAAAAAAAAACCACTCCTTTCATATAATGTGAAGTCCCATCCTGCAATTAACATTATTTTTTTATTGATTAATCACTAATTGATAAGAAGATTTGCTCCCAAAAATTCAAAAGAAGTAAAGATTAGTAGACCTATAAAATGAAGGTTGTAATTATTATAGTGAAAGCAAAAGAACCAGTCTTTAGCAACCTAAACAAAAGAGGGTTTTTAATCGCAATTTTAGTGTCTTTCTCTAATCAGACTTATATTCTTAAATTAAAATTGTAGGTAAAACAAAAATTTGCTAAAAGAAAATAAAATAAAAGCTCTAAATTGATAAGTTAACAATGTTCATCCTTAAACAAAAAACTTTTGCCAAACCAAAATGATACCTCACCATTATTTGACGCAAAGTTAGCAAATTAAAGTCCTTTTGACACACAACCCACATAATAAAAGTTCCTATAGTTCATTGTGATGTAGCAATCCAAAGTAAATTTAGCACTCAACATATTTCTAGTAATTGGAAACAAAATTTAAAAATAAGTGCAAAAAATAATTGGCTTTTATTAATTTTGCTCCTTCAAAGCTGCTTAGTCTTAGAATGTTCAAAACTATGCGTATTCACCTTCTGTTCGTTGCTCTTTCCATTACCTTTTCCTATTTCACTTGTAAATTAAACAATAACACAACCACCACCACACACATATATAAAGGTACCTTTGTAAGAAGAAAAATTATAATTGTTAGCTTCATCTTCTTTTTTGTATATGAACTTAATTCTAGCATATTTCAACAATATAATTTGATTATTAACATTGAAAATAGCATCAAAATTGCCCCTTATGCACCAAATTTTTTAAAAAAAGCTAATCCAAAAGAAAAAGACAACAAAATGAATGAAAGTAAAGAAAATGAGTTTTTTTAACCCTAAATTTTTTAGAAATCTCAAAATGATCACCAGATGATGATAATTACCATAGCAACATAAGAGTTCTGACCTTCTTCTCCCTTTTTGCTCTTTTAGCACTTGCGGTCCTCTTTAGTTTCCACAGTTCCTCCATCACCTCTTTCTCAACTTTGGCAATTAAGTTCAGTAACTTCTTATAAGGTATCAAAAAACTCTAAATCATTGGACAATTAATTTGTAACATTAAAAAGAATTCTTTTTGGTATTACTCTAGAATAGGAGGGCGGTGCTTGACTTGAATACTGAGAATTGGAGACATGATAATGCTATTGTACTCGAGATAAGCAACTGGTGATTATTTAGAAGAGTTAGAAACCATATAAGTGTGGGGCACTGATCTTTCAATTTCTTGGATCCATTGATAAAAACTAAATAAAATGAGAGCCAATTGATATGGAAGTAATCAAAGGAGTGGGTGGAGGATAGGAAGATGAAAAGGACAAAATATACAAATAAAATTAGAAATTGAATTAGATAAGCTAGATTAATTTTTATTTAATTACAACTATTAATTTTTCTCGTGTATCAATATCCATATGTATTAATAACTATAACTGAATAAAAATTGATTTAATGTTTTAAGTTGTATTGTATAGATACAAATATGTGTACATTGCCTATGAAGCTTGGTCTAGATGACCAAACTCCTTGCATAGGCACCTGCGAGGTTTCAGGTTTGAGACCATGCATCCTATAAAGTGTGTTCCCCCTCCCTAATTAATGTAAGATAAAAAAAATGTGCAGACAAACATGGTAGCAAAATCTTTTATTTTTAGGCCAAAGGTCCAAATTAGACCCTAAACTTTGGGACAGTGACTGGATTGGACCCTAATATTTTTTTATTCTCATTTGAAATTTTATGTGTCCATTTCAGTCCAAATAAAACCTTATACAAACGGGAGCACAAACAGACGTTAAATTTGCTGATTTGAATGTGTGGGTCCCATTCTTTTTATGTGATTCATTAGAATTTAAGCATAACTTGACTTCGAGCAGTCTCTCTTTAATAATTCTTTCATTAAACAAGGGTCAAAATAAATTGATATTTTATAAATAAAAAAATAAAATAAAAATTTTACAAATATAAAAATAAGTAATTTTGCTACAAGCTTAATTAATTAAATGTGCAAATAAGAGCACATTTTTTAAAATACAATTTGAAAATAAGGACTTTAAATAAATTTTTTATAAAAATTGAAAAATTTAAAATTTTATAAATATTTTAATTAATTTCTTTATAAATTAAAAATTATACATATTAAAACTTATGACTTACAATACAATAGCAATCAATTTTTTATAAATTATTTAATAATCAAAATTATTGTCACCAAAATTTCTTTATTTGTATTTTTTCTAAATCAAAATAAAAAAGAAAAAGAAAAACAATTGTTAGCGTAGAATCATAGAAATTTATACCATTAGTGTCTATTACCCACCAAATAAGCCATGGATTCTTTTTTTTTAGAGAAAACTCTAACAAACTTGACTTTCATCTTCTCCGAAGTTTCCATGGCAAGTTAGCTTTTATATTTTAATTTTCAACCAATCAATAAAACAACCATACACCTAAATTGCAATTAAAAAATAACTCTATTAATTACCCATTAACAAATTAAACCATTCCCCCAAATACTGATTTCCTAAAAAAGCAGTATAATCAACAACTGAAAAAAAAAACCTTCTTCAATATCATCATCTGCATGTGGTTTTCTCTTCTGGGTCTTCAAAAAGAAGAGCATGAAAAAGAAGAGCAGGTGATAAGATTGAGCAGCGAAGGCGAAGATGACGATGAGGCCAACGAGGAACTAAGTTTGAAGATGGTTGAGAAAGCGCTGCTAATGAAACGGTGGTGGAGCTGGCATCCCCATCATCGGAGGAGGCTGAATCAGTTTGGGCTAGGGAGGCTAAGAGGAGCAAGAAAAAGAAGAAGAAGAAGATTGAAAAGAGAGAAACTGAAAACCAATCTGTGAGTTTTTATGTCATTCAATTTCGTTTCATTAATAGATTGAGTTCGTAGCGTAATCCTTTTTATTTACTTTTATTTGGCATAAATCTTATATGCAGGCTGTTGCTCGAAAGGTGGAAGAAGAGAAAGTAGAAACAATTGAAAAGGTGGAAGAAGAGAAAGTAGAAACAATTGAAAAGGTGGAGGGAATGGAGAGAATTGAGGCAATTTAGCCCGCAACAGAATTAGATCAAAATTTGGACAGTAATGTTATTGAAACAGCTCAAAATATGGTGTTGCGCAAGCTTCTGGTGAGTTCAATGAAATATGATGTTCTAATGTGGTATTTGAAATTGTAATGATATAGTAAAATAATAAAGGAATGAGAATTCGATGCGAATCAAAGAATAGGTATTTCAAAAAGCTTTGAAATTCTTGCGAAAATCCAGAAAAAAAAAGAGGAACTAAGAACTGTGTAACATGGGTTTTGTGAAGGCGAAGTTTGAATTTCTTGAAAAAATCATTGTCAGAGAGATGATTTTGAGTTTGAGTTTGATGGGTGTTTGTATTTCGAGGAGGCGGAGGTGAAGAAGCATTGAATTGAACTGATTTTGGCCTAAAAGACTGATTGAGATCGAGATTGAGACCATGTTTGAGCTCTTTCTCTTCTCAAGCGTCTGTTTGGTATTGGGTGAGGAGGATCATTTTGGTGAGAATCGCCATTGAAATTGAATGATGCAGTTGTTGTTGTGTCTCAAATGGTTGTAGTGCAATAAGCGAATTGGGTTTGGTTGGAATCAGCTGCTTCCTCATTGATTCTATTTTTCATTGATCGATTAACAGATTGTGCTCTCTGCAGTGCACTCCCAAACTCAGAAGAAGAAGAAGAAATAAAGGGTTTTAGGTTTGATTAGGATATTGGGCAAACAACAAAACCTCATTGTAGGGATGAGAGGGGTGGGTCGTGGATGCTAAGTCAGACAAGAGTGGGGGGTCTCATGAGTCCAGCACATATGCTTTTAACGCCCATTAGAGCTTCTGTCCAGATAAGGTCTAAATTGAAACGAAATTGCAACATAAAATTCTAAATGGGAACCAAAAAAAAATATTAGGATCTAATCCAATCCTCAGCCCAAAATTTAGGTCCAATTTGAACCTTCGGCCTTTACTTTTATGGGTGTAGCTACCATCTAAATTTAAAGCAACCATCTAAATTTAAATTAGGGATGAAAAAGGATGAAAAAGATGAAAAAGTCATTCCAATCAGATACAGCAAAAAAAAAAAAAAAAAAAAAAACTCTGTTTTTAACGATTTGTAAGAAGAAATTTTGTCCGGTAACCTTTCTGTTTAAACGGATCCGTTACCATCATCAACCCCTTTTATTTTTCCGTCACCGGTCCCCTTAATTTGTCTTTCCTCACTCCGTCAACCAACTCTAACGTCGTCTTTCTAACCGCCCAACTTCCTTTTTTTTTTTTACCTCCTCTCTCATGGCTTCAAACGACTTCCCTCTCATCAATAACATCCACGCGCCTCCTCCTCATCCTCCTCCTCCTCCTCCCAATGCTCACACGCGCCACCTTGATGCCGAGTCGGTCAACGGCGTGGACTATTACACTTCTTATGCAGATTCCGAAAAATCTGGATCAGGAGCCCCGACAACACCATCGTCGAAACGCCGCCACCAAAACAACCACCACTACAACAGCAACAACATGAAGAAGCAAAAACAACCTAAAGGAAACGCGGAAGAATCGGAGTCGAATGTCGCCGCCGCGGTGGATTACCGGGCCGATTACCGGAAGGACAGGGAAGAATGGAGCGATACGGCGATATCATGTCTGTTGGAGGCGTATACAGAGAAGAATAAAGAGCTGAACAGAGGGAATTTGAGAGGGAGAGATTGGGAGGAGGTGGCGGAGGCGGTGAGTGAGAGAGGAGGGTATAATGGTTGCAATAGTAATTATAAGAAGAAGAGTGTGGAGCAGTGTAAGAATAAGATTGATAATTTAAAGAAAAGATATAAAGTGGAGTTACAGAGGATTGTGAATAATAACAGTAGCAGTTGGCATTGGTTCAAACAGATTGAAGTAATTATTGGGAATCCGTATACTTCTAAGGAGGGTGGTGGTGGAGAAAGTAGTGAATGTGGTGGCGCTGACGGTGACGCTGACGGCAATGGTGGAAATGTTCCACTTAAAAGGTGATCTTTTTTCCCTTGTTTTTGGTCATCATATGTATACATGCAGACTTGAAGTTCAGCTGGGTGTGATGATTGGTGTGTGTATGTTTTGTAGTTGAGAATCTGAAAGGTGAATTTTTAGTTTTTTAGCTTAGTATTTCTTTGTTTAATGATTTTTGCTTTGGTTCAAATTAGTTGTTTATTGCACTTGTTTTATGACTATTTTTTTCAATTATCTTGTAATGAATTACTGTGGAACTGTTAGTGATTATCAGTTGCTGTGATTGCATATTGTAGATAAGTGGGTGTGCTAAAATTTTCTGTCGGGTTTCACTTGTAATTTGTGTAGCATCATAATGCACACCAGAGACCAAGTGCTTCTGTCAGACTTTTATAAGATGATGCTTTTAAGTTTGGTTGGTTTTTGGAAGAGCTCTTATTTTATTTTATGTATCAACAACAAATAAGATTGATTTTATGAGATGATGAGATGAAGAACTGCCAGAAGAAATGGATGATTATGTGTTTCTTGGAGAATGGGAGAATACACAAAAGACCGTACCAAAAGAATATTTTAGACCTTACTAATTATGTTGAGTTTTGTTATTTGTTCTCTCTGGTAAATTTTAAATTAAATGCATTAAATCTCTCATGCAGGTATACTGGCAAATTTGCCCTTGCAAACAACATGAAAGCTAAATCGGTGCCTAATTTAAAATGGCGAAGAGTAGTGTTTAAAATCAGTGGTGCTGCATTGGCTGGAAACTGTCAAAATATTGACCCCAAGGTCCAAGTTCTATTTCTTTTAATGTGATTGAGATGTGGTTGGCTATGTTATGGTCAAAGGAAGATTAAATAACATAGTCACATACTCTGTATTTCTGTATTATGTTCTGCCAACTTCAATCTAAAAGCTACTTTTTCCTTTTATCAGGTGGCAATGCAGATTGCGAGGGAAGTAGCAGTGGCTTCTCATCTTGGGCTAGAGGTATTACCTAAACTCTCCACTAAAGTTGGTTTCCTTAATTTTCAGATTGGAATTATAAGATGAATATTATTTTCACTCTCTTTTAAAGTTGTTTTTATTTTCTTTCAGATCAAAATTACAAGATGTGTACTTGTTTTTGCCCTTTGATATGAAATATGCATTATATTTTTTCATTTGATTCTGCAGGTGGCAATTGTTGTTGGCAGTCGTAACTTTTTTTGCAGAGACTCGTGGATATCTGCTGCTGACTTAGATGGACCTACGGCATACCAGATCGGGTAATTTCCCTATCATGAAAACTTGTATCTCATTTTCTAATAGTCTTCCCAACGGCACTCTAATGTTGTCTTATGTTCTATGTTGAAATCAGGGAATTAATGCGTAGTCTTTCATAGTCTGTTTTAGTGCCTGAAAATAAAAAATTGCAGATAACTTCTGCAGGAATTACTTATTTTAATTGTCCTTTTGTTTCTTGGGTAAGGGGTAGGCATTGAACCCACGACTGCACTTGGCATTATCTTCAGGTGTCTGGCCTGCCAATCTTGTTTGGTTTTCAGGAGCTCCTTCTGTAGCTTCTTATTTTCCACCAAGTATTGGCTTGTTTATTAGTTCAATTTTTTGGCTTTATTTCAGTGTAATTTTTTTATCGCTTTCTAGTTTTTGACTTTGGTAACTTATGTAATGTAGTATGATGGCAACGGTGATGAATTCCATATTGCTTCAGTCAGCTTTAGAGAAGTTGGGTGTTCAGACTCGTGTGCTAACTGCTTTCACAATGCCAGATTTAGTTGAACCTTATAGCAGGCAACGAGCCATCCGACATCTTGAGAAAGGAAGAGTTGTCATATTTGGTGGTGTCGGTGCTAGTTCTGGAAATCCACTACTTTCTACTGATACAGCTGCAGCGCTGAGGGCATCTGAGAGTAATTTCCTTGATCTATGATGTGTTTTGAATTGTTTGGATCCAGTGTCTGGGATAAAATTCTGATATTTATATATTTGTCAGTTAATGCAGAAGCACTCCTTAAAGGAACAAATGTTGACGGTATATATGATTGTCACTCTGGTAATGCCAATGTGATACTGGATCACGTACATTTCAGAGAAGTGGTTTCCATGGGTGTTGCCTTCATGGATACAATGGCAATTACATACTGTGAAGAGAAAGGAATTCCTGGTTTGTAATAGTTCTATAGCTCTTCTTGACCTCATTCCTTCCATTTTATCCCATTTCTTCCGCTGTATGTAAATTACGCCTTCTTGCCCTGCAGTTGTAGTCTTCAATTTGCTTGAGCCTGGGAATATTTCTAGAGCATTATGTGGAGATCAGGTTGGCACATTGATTGATAGAGGAGGGATTAGCTAATGCACATAGAATCTTTTTGGGTAATGCTTTTGAAGGCCAGTGTACGTCAAGCAGCAATTAGCTAATGCACATGAAATCTTTTTGGGTAAAGCTTTTGGAGGCCAGCGCACATTAAGCAGCAATGAGCTTGTGCATTTTTGTGAAATTTTCAACTATCATGCAACTAACGATGCCAGTTTCTATAATGTTTAGAAGATGACATTGGCAATTCATTAAACTTTGGTACACATCTGCCGCTACCTGAACTAAATAAGGTGAGAAGGGAGCATTTGTACATAGTCTGCGCTCAAGACTGATGGTGCACTTGGTCGGTAAAAAAATAGTTATACAACATTTATTGGGCTTGAAATCCTTCATTTTCTTGTAGCCTGTATTTCTAAATTGTTGTAAATATGTAAAAGAAACATGTTACCAAAGAGATATGGCACCAACGGAACAAAATTTTCAGCAACTTTTCGAGGGGAGAGATGTTTTGATAAAGAGTGTTTGATACCATCTAAGGTTTGGAATTTTCTGAAATCTAATCTTATGTTTACTCAATCGAGAAAAATCACATGAGCAGACTCATCAAGGCATTATTTTTACACAAAGCTTCCTGGTCAAAAATAACATTGTATGCTTATTTGATTCTTGGAATACATGAAAATAATAATAATAATAATAATGAATAAATCTGGACCTGTACAAGATCTAGGCTTATTGGGGAAAAAATGAATGGCAGTAAGCTATCCCTATACAACAGGTTGAAAAACCTGATGGCCGGAATGCAACTCTGGGCTTCAATATTTCACCCCAGGCTTGTTACGCTTTCTGCTGCCCAGGAATGAACGGATCTATAGACGCTTTACAGGTCACTCTATATTCTCTATACGAGGATTCCTGAGACCCATATAAATCATCAGGGTCTCCCTCAATGTGCTGTCCCTATTGATGACCTATCTTAAGATCCGTGCGAACTTTCAAGCATTGAAGAAAGCAGCACAATCGATCTTAACTTTTTTTTCCTCTATGGAGGACCTCAACAGATCAACGACAAAACTAAATGCCTCATATACCCACACTCGGGCAAGGCAAATTTAATCAAGTCTTCATTTAGTGTCGAAGTAACTATCAAGTATTGAAAGTCTATCAAAAGCATCATAATTTGCTTTTAACCCAACGAACTGACTACTCATTTGAGCACAACCCGCTTCTGGCCATCGGCAGCCTCCATCTCTTGTGCGTAGGGGGCATAAAGTTTCACATACTCGACCAATAGGATTGTTGGAAGCAGCATCATCTGCCACTACTGTAATTGAAACAGAGAGATCTGACTTATCATCCTGCTGCATGGTACCATCAAATTCTCTTCTTGAAGAAGAATACAGAGGTTTTTGTGGAGGGCCTATTTGGTTGGTTTCAACATCTATATTAGTATCACCACAGCTTGCAAAGTGAACCTTGCATCCCAATGACTGGATGGCTCTCCTTATGGCTGCACTTTCCTTGCCGGCCCTCTTGGCCAAGGCCATAGCAGAGCCACTGAGCTGTTTCTCATTCCGTAATTCTGCTGATAATGATTCCATGGCAATTTCAGCTTCTCGAGCTTTCCTTTCAGCCAATTCTTTTGCCTGTTTGCATTTTGCTCACCCAGTGAATAATTATGCAAATAACTAGAAGGTATCTCATAAAGAGGAAAAAGCTAGATACAGATCTTGTAGTTTGGTTGACAATACAAAATGGAAGCCATATTTTCAATGTTTAGAAAGAGAATCATAAAATGAAACAAGCAGGTCTCCTGTTTATCGGAATCAGGAAATATAATGCCCCCATAAATTACAATATTACCTTCTGTAATTCAGAAAATTTTGCAGTCATGTTTCTACAGCGAGCTTCAAGCTCCCCAGACTGGGCTTCTGAGGGACAAGCCCATCGTAGATGGAATTGTGGCCAAAGAGTTGGGGCTAATGCCGCTGCTGGAGGTAACAATGGACCATCATGTTTCTGTGCATCATAAAAAAGGTTATAGTGTGCATGAGACCTTCCCTCTGAGGACCGCAAATCAACTAAATAAGCCCACATGCATCCACAAGCTTCAGACACCCCAACTTGCTGCCTCTCCTTTTCACTGAAAGAGATCAAAGCTTAGAAATAGGTATTATATTTGATTTCACAAAAATTAGAGTTAACACAGCTCAATGATATAACTTCATTTTACTATTCCTTACTGCATAAAATAAGCAGTGCCAGTGAAGCTTAAATTATTAACTCAAGACATTGCTCAACAGTAAAATCCTTATATTCTGCATTTTGCATTAATTGATCTCTTAATCCAGCCCAAACAGGGACCAAAAGCAGTACTGTTACTTGGAATTATAATACAAGTGGATCTCTGTTTCTTTCTTCATACATTTATTATACTAAATAGCAACGAAAGTACAATCATAATAAGCCCAAGGTTAAGCAGTGAACTTCAATCACAAAAAGATGGGCTCCCTTGATTTTAATTGTTCAGCATTGAGCAACCAGCCTAATCTGGACAATTCTAAATTTAAGGATGGGAAGAGTAGAACTACAGTAATGAAAAGAGGGAGAATAGAACATTGGAAATCACCTATTGCAGAAAAAGTTCCCAAAACGACATGAAAGTACACAATCCAACAAATCCACCAGAAAAGCCTAAATCACCATAAAATACAACCCACAAATCAGTGAAGAATCCAGGACAATAAAAAAAATTATGAAATGAAGAAATGGAAACTATTTACAAGAGAAAACTACATACCGAGGAGAACTCAAAAGCAAACGGATACATTCGCATTAACTGTGAGACACAATCAACCCACTGCAGAATACATTCATATTACAAATCATTAGTTAGAAACTTGCAAAACACTAACAGATACTCAAGTTTACTTTTTATAATAACATCTAATGATAGGCCTTCTATCATTGCTTAAAATTGCACAACAGATGCTCAAGTTTACTGTTTTCTGTTGTTTACTGGTAACTTGATATGAAAAGTAGCTTATATATCTCAAATAGATGACTGAAGCACTTGGGCATCCCCATAAATGAAAACAACATTGCTTAAAAATGCACAACATAAGTTGAAGACCCTAACACTAAATATATTTCTTAAATCCTATTAACTAATGAATATTTAAGTTAATTATATAGTTGGAGCATCAACATTTGTAAGAGCTCGTTGCTCTAGACTTTTTAATTAATTAATTTTTCTTAAAAATTTATATCACTAACTACAAAAGATAAATAACAGCATATGATACAATAAGTTTCAAAATTAAATTATGCCCCTGTAAGCAATATATTATATTAAACAATTTAGATAATTTACCAAACAACCATAAACAATAAGCTATCAGCCATCAGCTACAACTTTCCCATGACAACCACATACAATCAACCACAGATTTGAAAAATGAGGCCTTAAAAATAATCTACTTCTTTAAAAGATGAAAAATGAGGCCTTGATAATACTCAACTTCATTAAAAGATGAAAAATATATTTTGAATCTACAGACCATATAAATCTAATGAAATGCAAGAAATTTGTCTAGTTGTGAACTTATTATTTTTAATAAACATCTGTCCGCATGTGATTAGACAGGGCCATTGTTTTAGTAAGCAACTTGTCATTTTAAAAGAGTAGAAGAAATATCTGTCCACGCTGTGTGTATATATATGATTGGACAGATGCATAGCTCTAGGAAGCAACTTATCATTTTAAGAGAGAACCTCCAATAGCTTGCTAATCTTTATAGGTCCAGAAGTCCCATCCTACCATTTCATGTCAACATATGAAAAGTTGACAGACCCGGCTCTCGCCTTATTTAAGGAAAACAAATGGCTTCTCTTCAGTTCCATGAGAAAGCAAGAGAGAGCCGGAATGATGCATGGTGCCCATAGGCATGACAAATTGAAATTATCCTTTTTATGATTTGAGCTGTTGTAGTGAATGAAAGTTTCTACACCAGTGCAAGAACAGGGCAGACTTGTGATGAGAACATTTTAGACCCAGGTGATGTTGGGTATCGGCAGCTTATTAAGAGTACATTTGACATTATGGTTATGCTTTCTTAAAACCTTTCAGTTATATAAAATCTTTTCAAAAGTTACTAAATAAATAAAAAATCAAAAGCAGATTGGCAAACACAATGCCAAACAGGCCCTAAGACTTTTGGTAGGTTGTCAGCAGACCCTTTCTTTATTGTTGTTACCCTTGGGATCCTAGCAAAAATTAATCATGACCACTAGTAGGAAGGCAATCATTGAACATGCTCTACAGGAAGGACACAAAAGAAAGCACCTGCAAAAATATAGGAGAATAGTTGTTCTGTGCATGAGAAGAACTAGGAGTTTGAGATGTGACTGATCCTGATGATTGGCGCACAGGTGATGATGGAAAACTCCCAGCAGAAGACTGTCGAGATAGTTCAAAAGGTGCATTGCCACTTCCAGAAACAGTTGGAATTCCCAAACGATCTGCAAAGGGATGTCCAAATGCTAGCCAATCCTTTTCAATAAGTGCCTGTAAAAAAATAAAAAAAAAAACTATAGTGTAAAATTCACACAGAGGCAAGTATGAACAACCACCAAAGTGACAATGGCAACCTCAATCCCAGTAGCATGAGAAGTTGTCTTCTTATAACAGTCTATAACTTCAGCATATGCAAGGCAAAAAATGTTATCAACACCAGAACAACCATTTTGTAAGGCAAAGTACCTGAAACCCAGCGAATGTTCGATAGAATGGGTCAAGCAACAAATTAGCGAGTGAAACCAGTTGGGTAGTTCTATCCCATCCATCACTACACAATAGAATAATAGAAGAATATATCAGCTCCTCTGAGTGATAGAAAGAGAGGAAATGAGAGAAACTTTAATTTCTAACTATACATTTTATAAACAGAACAAAATATAAGCATGTGACAGACATTAAGCTACAGTGGTTGTCATGCACGAATGATCTTAGCTGTTCAATTTGCTCCATATCACTAAAATATTGCAGTTAAATGGACAGAAGGTAAATGACCTAAGCACAAGGCAATCAAGGTTTTTCCTGTTCTCTGGTTGCACCACTCAAATCTTTTATTCTTTTGAAGTTCAAAAGAAGGAAAAAAAAAGAGCAAAGGAAAAATAAATTAAGTGGTTGGGAACCCTCCAGGATATAATAAAGCTTCAGTTTAATGAGAAAATATCTTCCTTGCAGCAATTGATAAAATGATTTATTTCATATCGAAAAAATCTTTCTTTTAGCATGAAGATGACTACGAAAATAATTTGACCTATAAGAATTTATGCCGCTTTTTTATGCTTGTTATAATAGCAAATAACAGAGAGCTTTTTGTAATAGCTGACGAGCTACTATATACTTCCACGAGTATATCTTTTTCAGTTGTTGCATTATCAAATATGCATAACATGATTTCCATGAGAGGGAGTCTATGGTGTCTACAATATAAGACAATTTTTTGATAGGAACCTTGGGAAAAGGACAACATTCCTTGTACTTAACAAGACTATTTCCATGAAAGAAATAATGCTAATTGGTGAATGTACATGATAAAAACAGCTTAAAGTATCCCTAGTAAACAGCATCATTGAGGAAAAACAAGAAACCTTTCATGATAAACAATATTCAAGGAATAATTTGGATTAACAGCTGCCTTCACTTGTAAAGAATGTAACCAGAAAAGAACATAATGAAATTATGTATGAAGGGCAAGGATTCAGCAGTGAGCCAAGAACCTAAATAGATTATTAGCAAAATGAAATATAGCAAAGTTCAAAAAAAAAAAAAAAAAGTCAAAACGAAAATAATTAAATTGTATCTATGCATTTTCAGTGCTCAGACTTTTTTTCTCTTTTTGGTACTGAAACTTTTAAAGAGGAAGAGGACTTCTAGGATTTCAATCCCAGACCTCTTGCACTAACGTAGGCACATTTTATCTTATTTGTATTTGAAACTATGTTGGTTTCAACTTTAGTCCACGACTCAAATTGACAAAAAAAATAAAAATAAAAATAAGGAGCTAAATATGATAGTATATTTATTTAAAATGTCAATATTACCCTCCGTTTCTCTTTTTGCATCTACACTCTCTTCTTCCCTAACTTATACCTCGGCCAAAATTGATAATGCCCACAATTTTGGTTCTTTTTTTTTGGGTCATTATGCCTCAAGAAATAATAAGCAAAGCAGCACGTAGAGCTTTCCACATTTTTATATAAATTCTCACCAAGATCAATATAAGAAGCAATAAGATTAGCGGATTTTAAACCTGCAATGCACAAGCACTGATGCTGATTCCAGGGCAACACGTGCAGCAATCCAAGCTGAGCCAGCCAAGACACTTTGAATATGTATCAACCAACCAGTATCACCTAGGGTTGACACAGAAGCAGACATACTGCTGAGATTGCCTCCTCCCCATGTCCAATTACCATGCCTCTTTAAAAAAAAAAAAAAAAAAAATTAGCACCCACAGAAAAAATAAAATTTGCTAGAAAATTAAATACAATATTAGGCTAAGACTATACTTCGACAACAACCATATTCTAATATCCAAATGCACAACATAAACAATCAGTTATTTTATGGCCACGGAAGTAAACACAGAGGCGTGTTGTTTACCCAAAGGCAAAGCTTTAACTGGCAGCTTTATGCATAGGGATTATTCTATTTTTGAAATAGTCAAAAAGAGGAAAGCTATATTCAATATGGATACTATTCCTATATAACTAGTAAGATCCGAGGACCATTGTAAAATTGCTTTAATGTAAACCCACACTAGTTTACATCTAAGCAATAATAAACTTCTAACACAAAAGATATTAATCCAGAAGCTTATCACAGGGAAACCAAACAAGACTTAATTGAATTCCAAGACTAACCAAGAATGATGACATTCCATCTGATGAAGTAGTGCCATAAGTGTCTACATAAACGACCATATTAGGCTAAAACGACCATATTAGGCTAAAATTATACTTTGACAACAACCATATTCTAATATCCAAATGCACGACATAAACGATCAGTTAGTTTATGGCCAGGAAAGTGAACACAGAGGCGTGTTGTTTACCCAAAGGCAAAGCTTTAACTGGCAGCTTTATCCATAGGGATTATTCTATTTTTCGAAATAGTCAAAAAGAGGAAAGCCATATTCCAATATGGATATTATTCCCATATAATTAGTAAGATCCTAGGACCATTGTAAAATTGCTTTAATGTAAAACCACACTAGTTTACATCTAAGCAATAATAAAATTCTAACACAAAAGATATTAATCTAGGAGTTTATCACTGGGAAACCAAACAAGACTGAATAGAATTCCAAGACTAACCAAGAATGATGACATTCCATCTGATGAAGTAGTGCCATGAGTGTCTACATAGTCTCTAAGCCGAGAAAGACTCTCTCTCATTGCATGAATGTTATCTATCCCAAAAAAAACTACCTGACGACAGAAGAATAAGTGAAACATGACATTAGTGAACCACAACATCAAGAATGACAACCAAGAGATGCATAACTGCACAGATCAGACCTTCAACATACCTCAGACTGAAAATAGTTAGAAGATGACTCAGAGCCACCTCCAGTTGCTACATTTGCTAAGGCATTTTTTCTAGGTCTTGCATCTGCAATATATAACTTCCTGAAATGCGACCATTAGAAAAAGGAAGACAGACACACACCCAAACAGACAGAGAGACAGAGAGAGATTGTCCTCTTAAAATAGAACTTATTAATTCATCAAAACCACAGCAATTATATGCTACAGAAAAGTTGCTATTGAATAAGCCATGAGGAGCAAAATGAAGGATGACTGCAAGAATTCCTATTTCCTAATTGCAATAGACAGTTCTAAACAATTTGTTTTTCTTTTGAGAGAGAGAGAGAGAGAGAGAGAGAGAGAGAGAGAGAGAGAGAGCTCTGAACATTTCATGGTTATAGGTTATATTTTTGCATGGGGATTATAGACTCAGTATAAGCAGGTAGGATGCAAAACATAGCAGAGAGCTGAACATATAATCATGCCAGAACTAATGCATATAAAAAAAATTATGATCCAGAAAAGAAACAGAGGATAAAGGAGAGGTGCAAAATTACAAACATAAAAACATTAAAAAAAATGAAAAATTATTTGGCAAAAACCTTATAAGGGAAGGTGAAAATCCCTACCTTCGTCCCCTTGCACCACAAAGTTGAGAGCAAAGTGCAGAAACAAGCTTTTCATCCGTGTTGCTGTGGATATAAACATCAAATGTGGATCAGGCATTATGCCAATGTAAAAAATAAATAAATAAGTAGTCCAAACGCTAGAAGATATCCAAGCTACATATGTATATATGCAAGCTAGAAATCATCTTAGTTGTGTATCTTACAAAATCTAGAGGATATTTGGGCACTTCAACTTACCTCCTCATATTCATCATAAGACCAACTAAGGGTTGGGATGAACGTGCAAGGACTGCTCCAGTTTCTGAAATACCACATAAATTAAGACCTAAGAAACAAGAAGGAAAAGTAACAAAGATTATAAAATTTCATACCTGGATGACACCAAGTAACTACAGGTAACCGACACTTGGCACGAAAGCTGGATGCCTGGAGCACTTCTTCATCACTATCATTTATCATTATCAGTCATAAATTTGAGGTTCAAAAATAGTTTAAGACTCAAAACTGTTAGTATGAGATCTGATGTGTTCTCTGATTTCTTTTTTCTTTATTTCCCTCTTTTTGCAATGAAGTAAGGATCTCAATATCTTACCTAATGGATGTTGGAACAATCAATGCAAAAGGATAACTCTGACACATTGTGTAGTTGGCATTTATAGTACTGATTCTCCACAACCCATTAGACAGTGTATAAGACCCATTTTCGATCATATCCATGGACGCATTAACGGAGCCTTTTCCGAGAAGACGAAAATACTCATTCAGCAATCGAACTTTTGGGTTATCACCACTGAATTTGGAAGGTCCACACATAAAAGCATATAGATCCCAGAATATTGAAATCTTTGTGCACCTCAGCAATGCATCAAATATAACACGTCTCTGTACAATTAAAAGCAAAAAAGGAACTTTTTATGGCAAATTAATGCCCCTAGTATTGATTTCAACAAATGGAATCTGGTGATTTGAAAATTTTGTGTTCTACTCCAACGTTATGATACTGTATCAAATAGTCACAAGGAATAAAGGACTGAAGATAAAAAGAAGTTAAAAGAAAAAGGAAACAAATATGAGAGTCCAATGGCTAACATCTCTTTCTAGCTATAAGCCACCTATGAACTAGCGAAGACATATTCTAATGTATGGATTACATAACTTTTAAAATGCTGCTTTCTATGACCACTTCCCTTCAATGATATTCCAATAAAGATCTGGATATCCATGGTTGTACTGTTCCTTCAGACCACTCAAGGAAGTTCTAATCTCTTTTATCACAAGATTCCTGACAGATGCATCTTCTATACTCATAAACAAGTACTCAAATGACCTACATTTAGCGTGCATACCTCAGGAGCTGAACACTATCTTTCATCTACCTATTCAGCAACCTAATTAAACTTCCTTCTAAAAAATTTCACAAATTCATACTCTCTCATGAAATAGTTCCATAATTCCTCGATAGAACCCACACACATGCCGTGTCAAATCGAGGTGCTTATATGGTTTCCAGGTCATCATAAATAATATAGAACAAAATCAGTTGCTAATTTGGAAATCAATTATTTAAAATATAGGCCTTCTTTCCTGTGCTCATTTGTCATATTCCTTGAAAATGACAAAGTTTTCACCAGGAAAATATTTCAGTTGACTAATTTTCCTGGGCCCACCAAACACCAAAAAATGTCTCCCTAAGAAATAAGATTTTGTGAAACAGAGGCCTAGTTATCTATGTTTTCCTCAATTATTCAAGCATTTCTTATTTAGGATCCTGAAATAATCTACATAATCTTGTATTTTTCTTAAAGTTAGTAGTAGAATTATGAATTAATTGATTTCTTAGTGAAAACTAACTCTCTCCCTCCCTCATTAAGTTTTCAGCCCCCACAAAGCATATACTATTTTCCCTTGAAAGATGACCTTTTCGAACCCTAATCCATATAGTCCTATAAATTTTTTGCAATATTTTCAAATATGAACATTCCTAGTTTCAAGACATCAGGCCAAATCTGTCAAACATAAGCAACACCAACTTCAAGACCAATCAAACAACCTCATTTGTGTTTTTTTATTCCCTCATACTAAAGAGATTGTTAAGAACTCCATGGGACTAAAGAGTGTTGGTCCATACACACACACTTGTGGACTTATAATGGGGTTGAGCCCATCTAACACAAAACCAACGCTTGTGTTAAGACCCAATCTCCACTACTTATAAGCCCCTTTAATTCGTTTATATTTTTTCCAATGTGGGATATATTTTTATTCTCCAATACTCCTTCTCAAGTGCAATTGAACTCCATGGGCCCAAAGAGTGTTGGCCCACACACACACACTTGTGGACTTATAAATAGAATTGAATCCATTTATCAAAAAACCAATTGGCTAGTGTTAAGACCCAATCTCCACTACTTATAAGCTACTTTAACTCTATGTTTTTTCCAATGTGGGATATATTTATATTCTCCAATAGATATAACACTTAGAAGAACAATTTTTATATAATAGCAACATAAACACTACATATACCAATATTGGAAAAAATAACATTGTCAAAACAACAGGTTTTAACAGTTAAACCAACCTGTTTTGTTTTTGCGCGGAAACCAAAGACAATAACTCTCATATCTTTGCCTGCAAAAATAAGAAGCCATAAATTTTATTGGTATTGGAAAAAAGAACCAATGGCATCATCAAAAGAACCAGCAAGGAAATGAACTAACTAGCACATTACAAGGGAGCATTATTCAGCTTAAACTAATATATAGTGACCTATAAATGTTAGCGAGCCAATGCCAAGCTCTTCAAAGTACGTCATTTGATAATTGTTGACGAAGTTGCCAAAGGAGAGGCAGGGTTTTATTCTTTGTTACTTCTCAAAGTTGTTTTTATTGCTGATTTCATTTAATATATAAGTTGACTAAAAATTCTTCAAGTTCAGAATGAGAATTGTTCAGCAACCTCCTTTTTCATATTTAAGGGACTGCATAGATTCACAACCAGCACTCCACAAATCAGTTCCATATTTTGTCACTATTATTTAATTTCATTTCAATTTGGTCAATTTGTCTAATCTCAGTCATAAACTTGGCCAGATTGTTTATGTGACACAACTAGAGATGCTTTTTAAGTTTTCTAAAAAGCAAGCAATGAGACCCTTTTAAAGTATATCTCTCGTAACTCTTTTAACCCTTCCCCTGCCCACCACAACTTGTGAGCTTCCCTACTGCCTAAAGAATAACTGAATCATCAAGTGCCAAAACACAAGGCAACCAACAGCACATGTAAACAATGGAGTATTTGGCATTGAGTTGAAAAAAGCACTATTTGGAAATTTTTTTATTAGTTTTTCGAACTGCTAATTCAAACCTGCTTTAGCATGAATTTAGGTGCTTTTTCCAAAAAGTACTTTTCGAAAAGCATTTTTCAAAAAAATAATAAATAAACAATAAATTAAAAAAAAGAGCCAAAAGCTATGAAACGAATAAAAGTGGGATTTTATTTAATTTAGTGAAGATCTCATATTTATTTCAATTTCCACATTCAAAACCCAAACTTCAAGTCAATGCTACATGGTATGCAAAGAACACCTTAACAACCAAATCATCAAAATATTCATCTAGTTTCGTACCGATGACCTGCAGAAGTCGCCGTGATGAACTCTTGTCAGATTGACGAGGAGCAGATTGATTCTTTACAACCTACACAAATCCTCAAGGCAATAAAATAAATGTGCTAGTAAAATCCCACAAAAATATCTTTCATAGATAAGCAAAACAAACCACTTGCAGAGTATTTAACTTCAAATGCCAATCTTACGAAACAAAGACCGAGAGAAGTAGGTTGGAGTTGAAATTACAGTGAGTTGCAATAGTGAACCACAAATATTTATGGACCCATGAACAAAACATTGCACCTCATCAATTCACAGGCCACTATAAGAAGGACTAATTGGAAAATACTGAACAAAGACTAATTGGAAAACACTGAACAAAGTCTCATATGATGAATCAATCATAAGAAAGATTACAATTTTAGCTAAGAAAGATCTGCCGGATATACTCTATTCTGTAATAAGCAAACAAATAAGAGTGATAAAATTAACTATTGTATCAAAAAAAGTTTTCACATATTGTTATGACATGAAATGAACTCAGCATATTCCTTCAATAATATTACTATTACAATATGTATGAATCATGCACAAATAACACCAAAATTAGCAATTAATCATCATGGTGCTATTTTTCTTGCATGTTCTTGCACCCTATGTAAACACTATCTCAAAGTGCATTCTCATTTTTCCAGTTCTATTCTATAAAGTAAGCAAAATCTAGTAGGAAAAAAAAAAGAAAAGAACTCCTCAGAAAGTTCCTAATTCCCATTACCTGATCTTCTATACAAAATACAAAGGTAATGGAGCCAAAGCTAATATTCCATTATAAAAACACCCAGTAATTCCCTGAAGCATCTTCACCCTTAGCCAACAAGAAAATATCAAGAAATACAAATTTTAAGAAAGCATAACAGACCATGCCAAATAAGATGAACACTTTATTTCCAGGCAAGATGACCCTTCAAAATAATTCCAACCTTGGTTTAGCTCGTTTCCACAAATCTACTACAAAACCTCTAAATTAAAGACCAAATCATCATGTTATCATGTTCCATGGTTTTATTTGGCTAGTGACCTTCTTCCAAAGCCTTTGCAATCATAAATCATCAAGGTCAAAGAAGAGTTTAAACATTTAAAAAAAATAAAGGAAAGATTTGACCCTCAGCCTATCAATGAACTGCTTGACTAACCCCAATCCACAGGGTAATAAATGTTCAGATTTTTCCTCAAAATTTTCTAAACAAAATCATTTCCTCTAACCCCTTATTGCCATTTGAAATAAGGAGAGCATGCTTTTTATCGGGGAATCACCCTCCAAAGGAAAGTCCTACATTAAGCTACATTCTCTTAAAATTGACAATAATGAAGGTCCAACTAGTTTCTGCAGTAAGCTTATCCCTAGAGGAAAACTCAAGGAAGTCAAAAATTAGATCCAACTGTACACCCTCACACCCTAGCCAAGAGATTCTTGTCAACCCCTGCCTCCAACAAGATAAATTTTCCTCTCATGTAAGTTTACTTTAGGGCCAGAAATGCTTCAAAGCAAAGAAAAACATATCTCATACATCACAGTTTGTTTGATGACTCCACCATAAAGTAAAGTTGGGTTTTAACCATGAGGCAAAGTAGAAAACCTTTTAAGAACCAGCCAAAACAGAAATAATGTTTCCCTCACATCAGGCATGAAAATCAAGTACAAAGTCACAGAAAAAGGAGTATAACATTGAGAATGTCATGTAATGTGGAAAAGGAGGGGGGTTCGGATTCTTGATTAGACAGACAATATATCACTAAAAGATGGTGAAGGTGCCAAAATGAATGTGCACACTACTGAAGCAGTTTATCTCCTAATAAGAGAGAGAGAGAGAGAGAGATGAAGAAGAAGAAGAAGAAGCAAAGAACTCCGAATAACAATATAGCATTGCATATCTTTCAGCTACCCAGCTGCAAATTAAAAAGAAAATAAACAACTTATAAGGAAAAAAAAAAAAGCGTACCATTTTGCAGAACTTCTCAATTGTTGCCAATGGAATCGTACCGAGAGCAATGACATTTTCAGTCCCCTCACTCTTAAAAAGAAAACAAAAATATTAGTTATCGTAAATTTACAATTACACACATAATTTGCCTCTGTGCACATTGCATGTAAGCAATATCATTTGTAGTGCAATGACTATATTTTTTCTGTTTTCATCTTTAAAAGGAATTATTTAATTTTGGCACCAGATGCAATGCTATCCATGCATTGAACCATACAATTTAAGAGCTACCATCAAGTAACAAAATTTTCAAAAGCACAATGATGATGAACTAAATCTTCTAGCACCTACATAAGCATAATGTGCATCCAAATCTCTTTAAGCCCACCCACACAGGTTTCATACTCCCAAAAGCTTCCAAATTTCATCCCCTCCAAGACTATATGCAAAGGCTCATTTTGAGAAGCCAGGCTCCCTAACAACAAAACTCTAATATAGAAGCAATTGTTAATCAAATGATCTTCTCAGTGGCATTAGTCATTCCTTTTCCAAATCAATCCAAAACCTTAAGAAGTAGTTGATCTTAATTCAATTCCAAAAGGAAAACAAAAAACAAAGTTAGTTCAAAAGACTAGGTTACCAACACCACACAAAGAATCATAAAAAAAATCGAAAAATTTATAATCTACCTACAAACCACTGCAAGGAAACAATCCATTGAAACCTCTACATTTCCACAGTCCCATGAAATGGGTAAGTTCATCTACCAAACTGACCATAGTGTTCAACCCCAAACTTAGCCCAGTTACATTTATAGCCCCCAAATATTCTCCTTTTCTATTATAAAACTCCAAAAAATTCCCTGATGAGAACTTTTTGCAATATTTTTTATCCTTAGCCTTCTTTAAACATAGGATTAACTCATTGCCATAAAGAGAGCTCTTCCATATGCTCTCTCATTGAATAAGGAACATAAGAGATGCACATAAAGAATCAACATCCAGAGCAAGAGTCTGAAAGCAGTGGGAGAAGAAGAGAACAAAGAAAGAAATAAAGAAAGAAACAAGAGGGATGCACATAAAGATTCAACATCCAAAGCAAGAGTTTCAAAGTAGTGAGAAAGAAAGAAAGATATAGCTTGTAAGGCACACATCCCTAGCTTGTGTTGCAAAAGCTCAAACTTTTTGATAGGATTCCCAAGCATTCTCTAAAAGTTTAAAATACTTTCCGTCAAGGAAGCCTTCTCTGAAAGTTCTTAAAACAGTTAGATGTTTTGCAATTACATCCGGCCATCACAACCCTACTTCAAGAAACAATTGTATTTTCTCCATACTCACCTTGAAGATCCACATTGCATCGAATCCAAAACATTTACACCACAAATTCAATATTCTTTTGACACATATCAAAAAATTATGTTGAATTATCCAAATGTAAAAGATACGAGATGCTACTTCACAATGAAGGCTACAAGTACTAACCATAATCCCTTCACCAACATGCCTAAAAAGTCTCTAGGTCTTCCAATCCATTGTAGAGATAAAAGAAAATATAAATAAAAAATAAAAATAAAAATAGAAGTGAAAGGAAAGGAAAAAAAAAAGTATCACATAACATATGATAGTTAGAAGCCAATAAGACAACCATTTGTGTGAATAGTGTATCTAGAAATACGTCAATGCATCTATTTTCTCCAACCGAAAATTCCTTGTATACAAATGACAAACTCCCTGTTAACATGACCATATGCTTTCTAATTTATTTTTTTAGGGTCACAAATTAGGCAATGCAGTCTTTGCCTCAAACATTTTCGCAATAAAAGCATGTTAGCACTTCCTGTCCAGTCTTCCTATAAACCTCCTCACCTGCCTGCAAAGAACATTGCCTTACAATTTATAAATGCTCCCCAAAGGACTGGTGAGCATCTCCAAAATTCTAGCCTGCTATTCTTAGGAAGAGTAATGACCGTTACATTTAGCATCAAAAAAATAATATTAACCTAACCATTTTAGCATGAACCTAGAATGCAATACGACTACAACAAACTCAATACAGATAGCAATGAAAATGAAGACAACACTATCCATGCTAGCTAAACCAGTCTTTAAATGAATAGGAAGACACAAAACTTTTAAACATCATAATTGAGGTAAAGGAAAAACCAAAGGGAAAAAAATAATAAAGTACTCACCATAAAAATAAGACGAAAATTAGTCACCAGCAAGGTACCTGCCTCATCAATATTAATAAGAACAATGCCACGTCCCTAGGAGCAATTTGCAAAAAAAAAAAAAAGGGTCAATGAAAAAAGAAACTACAAAAAGGAGATTAAAATTGCACCTTGAAATTTCTATATGCCTTTCAAAAAGAATCAAGAAAAACATCTATAGTGCCCCTTATGTGATGATGATAAATATTCTGATTGAAATTGTGGCTATGTATCAACAAACATACACTATTCTCTGTCCATGACGAACTTAGAAAGAGAGAGTGCCTTAGAAAGCTTTATTTAGAAGATAAGAGTCTTATATGTCCAATTGATGTGGCAAAAAACTCAGCACAAGGGCTGAAACTGATTTTTAATGAAAAATACTCTTTTATTCTTGCAAAAACCAAAAACAAAAACCCTCATTTAGTCAATGTTTTCAAGATGGTGATTTTCCCAGCAGCAGCTACAACGACAAGCAATAACAGCTAACATAAATATACACTTTTTCTTTGATGAATCCAATATTTAGTAATTCAATGCCAAAGAAGAAGAAAAAAATTGTTAGCAACCCTTCCAGCCAAGAATATCTTGAGAATCACAAATGACAATTTTAGCCTAGCCAGACCCTACCAGCTCAATTCTTCTTTTAATTTAAGTCCTAAATATTTCAGGCTAGGTTATTAAGCAGGTTGGTTGGTTGGCTGGCTGGCTAGCTGGTACACACTCAATCAACACTTACTGTATCAAAAGCAAAAGCTTTACCTCAGCCATTACTCGCTCAGAGTCAAGCAAACACTTGTAATTGGCATGGAGTGAAACTGACCTAGAAACAGGATGCTGTTCCTGTTGTAATCAGTAACAATCAATCAAAATTCAATAATGTCGCCAACAATTTACCATTGATACAGAGAAAAAAAAACAAAGAGTAGTAATTGAATTGAATACAATTGGCACCTCGAGCTTGAGCCAGTCGAACGTGTCGTCCCAGCCACCGCTGCCTTCCATCTTATCGGAGTCGGCGGATTGGTCTCTCAGCGACGTCATTCGACGTGGCTTCGGCGCTGCCATACGGCAAGTCGTATATTAGATACAGATGCAGAGAAATAGAGAGACGAAAAGTATGTTAGGAATGTTGGATTGGAAAATAAGAGAAAAAAAGAGAGACGGGCAATGATTTGGACTCACTTGCCGTTCAAAATAAGGCACTGTTTACGCTTCTGCTTTGCGGGTTTTTTTTTTTTGGAAAAGGTGCATTTGGGCCCTTAATGTTTGGGCCAGGGTTCACTTGGACCACAAAAAAATTTTTTGGACCAAATGGCCTTCTAACGACAAGAAATAATTCCAAAACAATACAATTCTAACCCTGTGAATTACCACCGTTAATGGGACGTTTAATTGAGTCCCAGGTGTACAAGTGGGGCTCACTTCTTCATTGAATTCCTGAAGCTAGATTAGAACATCACAAAATGGCTCTGTTTTGATAGCCTCGTCTTCTTCAAGAAATTAATAACAAAAAAAAAAAAACAATGTTGTTTTTAGGGATTGATGCATTGTGTCTTGAAGAAGCTAATGGAGAAGATGAGTTGTCTGATGATGGGTCACAAGTAGGAGAAAAGAAGAGGGGGCTTAACGTGAAACAAGTTAAAACACTTGAGAAGAACTTTGAACTGGGTAACAAGCCAGAACCTAAAAGAAAAATGCAGCTGGCTAGGGCTCTCAGCCTGCAACCAAGACAGATTGCTATATGATTCCAAAATAGAAAGGCTAGATGGAAGAATAAATAGCTAAAGTAGGATTATGATCTCCCCAAGAGACAATTTAAGTTATCAAAGCTGATAATGACGCACTCCAAGCCATGCAAAGGAGGTTAGTTTCAACAATCATGCACCCTTTTTCTTGAATTATTTTTAAAGGAAAATCATAACTTGTGGGAGAGCAGAATAGAATTTTTCATGGAAACTATAATAATTATTGTTTTCTTATCATTAGTGCAACTTTTTGATTAGTTGCTTCAATCCCAAAAGAAGAGGGAAAAAAATAAAAAGATGAAAAAAAAAGAGAAAACTTTTTAAGTGGCTAATTGATTATTCATGGATATTAACTTGAATAAAGAGACTGAAGGTTTTTGCAGCAATAGAAGTGAAAATAACTCTAATATAAAGCTAGATAATGTTTGTATAAAGAGCTTTATTAAAGCTAAAAAACAACTCTGAAAACAGTAAATGAATTTGCTGCTTTTGTTCTTAAAGTATAGTAATTTTTGAATTGTAATTGTTTTTTGAATTCAATAATAGCGGAAGTAGAGGAGAAGCAGCATTTCATCAACAACAACAACAAGAAATGAAAAAGAAACAGAAACAGAGCAAAGAAAGTTACTGCAAATTCAAATGAAAAAGAGTCCACTACAACAGTGAAGAATCAAAATTTCCATCAACCATTTAAAACAAGTTCCTACACACCTATAGGGCAGCATTATGCTTGCTACGAGACATGCGGCCTTTGTATTCCATGGCATCATTCCTCTACAGATAATCAAACTAAAATGGCTGCTACACCTCAAAGTTGTGAAGAGAAGCTAAAATTTCATTGAAAAAGGGTTAAAAGTTACGAATAACATCCAGAAAAGGAAAAAAAAGATGCAGCGCCCATGACAAGTCTATATAACTGCTAGAGATATGTGTGGTGGGGCCTGGCATTTTTTTTACTTAACGGAGTACCAAAAAAATAAATCTCTCTCTTTATAGATCAACATTATAAAGTTGCATTTCAGTGAACAAAACTAGACCGGATTCTCAAAATTTTATGATGATAAAGCACAAAAGTTTACCTTTTTTGAGTTTGGCTGGTCTAATATCACTCCTTACAATTAAAGTAGGAGAAAGCAGCCTTTTAGTAAGTACATGTTTCTTTGATGGTTCTGACTTCTTAGAAGAAATGAGAGATGAAAAAAGAATAATATCAACAGCTTGGTGTTGTTTTTGCCGCGGATGCACTTGAGGTGGAAGTAGCTACGGCTGTGGCGGTGGCAGTGGAATCATCTTTTAGAAGAGCAGCATAAAGAAGAGCGATGAGTTGCTGTTATTGCTACTGTTGTTGATGGTGAAGACCTTGCAATCATATTCCATAAGTTGTTTGCTTGCTGGGAAAATAATTATTTGAATTCAGTGATGAGTACATCTCTCCGTTTGGTGCAGTCGCTAAGTGGGCCGGGTATAAACATGAAGGTGGCAAATATGATGAAGGTACTTACAGGTGGTGGTGCTCATAGTGGTAGGGATGTATTTAACGTAACAAGCTTGATACTGACGGCCTAGATGTTTTTGTAAGTTGGGAATTAACAGTCAGTTAATTTGTGTCTGTTTGGGCCATTTAAAGCAACGTTAAAAGGCCGTTCAGTCCAAAATAAATTTCCAGGGTGTAAGTGAACCATGGCCCAAACATTAGGGGCCTAGATGTACCTTTTCTCTTTTTTTTTTTCAATTGCCGAGTATAAATAAAAAGGCCCCTAATTAAAAAAAAAAAAGGCCCCTACCTGTTCTTGAAAGTGTAATTTTGCCTCTAATGTTTATTTTAGTGCAAAGGTGCATTTCTGCCCTTAATATTTATACCATGGAGCACGTATATGCCTTTTGTTATTTTTGGGTCATTTAAGTACAAAATTGTTAAAAGCTGAGATTTTAGCCCCTCTTTCTAACTATGAACAAACAAATATTTACAGTCAAATTCATTGTTTTATATATAGTCTTAAATGGACTCAGTATTCATTTTTTTATGAAAAAACTTCATCTCTCTACCAATAAATTTTATATCACATTAACCATTATATTTATTGTCAATGAAAATCACCATGAACTACTAACATAAAACACTTAAGTTCAAGCATCATCATGGCAACCTACCATCCAGTCAAGTTCATAAATCAACCTTACCTTCACCATCAAACACCGTGAACAATTATGCCTCATGATGACGATGACAATCTTTTGAAATTTGACTTTGGATTTGCATATGGTATTTCACATACTCCAACATACAAGCTGTCAAGCATTTACTATAATAGTTGGGAAGAAGCTTTCTTATTTATTTTTGTAGTTACTATGAGATTAATGCCCAAAATTTTTGTTTACATCAACATTTCACATGAATAACATTAAAAAGTTCAAAGTTGGCAACCAAAGTATGTGTATGGCTCTAAAGACATATCACATATACTAAGTTAGAAAGCAAAATCTATTGGTGCATAGTGGATTAAAAAGGATCGGCACATTCATTTTTTGTAGTAAAAGATTAATCAAAATTAATTTAGATGTTCATGATTAAAACGGTCTAAACAACCAACATCCAATAAAGCATACACATAATTAAAAATAATAATCCAGTTAATAAATGATGAAACAAAGATTCCTATCACAAAAAAATGGTACCTAGTTCAATCCATTATCAAATAATCTCATTAAAGAGATGAATATTGTTTCGTTTCTAGACTTGATAGAGTCTCTTGGGTTTATTATTAGCGTTAAGCATGCCTCCTCATGAATGTAAAGAAGCCAAATTTGTATTTATCATTTTTGCTTTAGTGCTCCCTCTTATCTATAGAATTTTAGTAATTATTTCCATGAACACAACCACCATAATAGGTTAACAAAACCAATAAAGGGATTAATCTAAAAGAAGTGAAAATAAAGAAAAAATTGGGAAAGAAAAGTAGCAGCTCCTATACTCCAAAAAACAAGAAACAAACAAATAATAAAAGACACGAGGGTTTTATAAATTTGATAAGAAAAAGGGGGAAGAAGGAGAAAGTGGTAGAAAATTTATAAAATAATAATAAACTAAATAACACAATAAGAGATGAAAGGAATAGATATTTTGTATTGAACTTGAACAAAAATATATACAACAGGTAATACAACATAATATCTTATTCTATAGGTATACAACTAACATACTCTATACAAATTAATTTTGAATAGATTTACAAAGTTTTTCCTTGATTCTAAGGAACCATTTACTGTTGTTATGCCCCCTCAAAATGGACATCGTCGAGAAAGTCCAATCTTGTCTTTGAATAGATGAAACTGTGGATGAGATAAAGCTTTTGTTAGAGCATCAATAAGCTAATCAACAAAGGAAACATGTGCCATCCGAAGAGCACCATTTTGAACTAAATCTCGAATAAAATGAAAGTCAACAACATGCTTTATGCGAGAGTGGAACATAGGGTTAGAACAAAGCTATGTAGCTCCAATATTATCACAATAAATTATTGGACAATAAGGCAAATGAATATGTAATTCTAACAGTAAAGAACAAACCCAACTAAGCACAATAGTAGTATTAGCAACTGACCTATACTCTGCCTCAACAGACGAGTGTGCCACAGTTTGTTGCTTCTTCAAACACCATGATATCAGATTCTTACCTAAATAAACAACATATGCACCATTAGCAGGGGTGTATTCAATTAGGATTTTAATAGATTTTAATTGATTTCGAAAGTTATGTGGTATTCATTTAGAACTTTTAAAGAGTCTAGGAAAGTTAAGGAGTATTCAATTAAGATTTTTAAAAACTTAAAAAAGTCTATAAAAGTTAAAAGGTATTCAATTACAACTTTAATATAGTCTATAAAAGTAAGGTGATATTCAAAAAGTCATTGACTTTTATAGAGATTAGACTTTCATGTACTTTTACAGACTTTTTATGTGATAGTATAAATAAAAAACCTAAAATATTTTCTTTTACTTTTACTCCCTCCCAAGATTTTAACAAACTTGTTTTTTATTTTAGGTGTAGAACCCTATCCTACGAGGGAAAAAAGAAAAAAATGATCTTGAAGCGACCTTGAAGCGATCTTGGTAATTCTTCAATCTTTTTTGGAATTGATTTTGATTTTAGATTCATGTGGCTTCATAATTTTGTTGGATTATTGATATGTGTTTGTTGGCTTCATGATTTTGATTTTGTTGGATTATCATGAAGTGACCTTATGGCTTTATAAACAATTGATCCTATAATATTATATACTTTGGGTTCAATAATAATCGTTTATTCCTTATTCCATCACACGCATAAAATTTATAATTAATAGTCATATTCATTTTTTAGGATATAAAATTAGCAATGTAGAATATAACATTGACCGCAAGCTCAAATGGCATGCATGACTCTCTATAGTTTTTTTTTTTTTAGGATTTAATTGGGATGTGTCTATAAAAGTTTTCCCTCTTTTACCAAAAAGGATTAACTTATTAAAAATATCTTCCATTTTTAGTTCAATTTGTAGCAGTATAAATAACTAAAATAAAATATTTATAGAAGAAAAGACTAGGCAGAGGAAATAACTTGCTCTACTGAATAAAACAAAGATTATCAGTTGTAGTCAAACATAAGGACACACTCTTGCATGACTATTGCTCGTAATGAACCCAGATTTAGTAGGATAACATGCTCATGACCTTGAAATT
>CATIWM010177824.1:0-46354 GCA_949671775.1 Mallotus repandus
AAGACACATGACCGGAGACAAAGAGCAATTCAACAAGCTTGATGCTAAGGATGGAGGACATGTTACCTTTGGAGACAATGCAAAAGGAAAGATTATTGGCATTGGAGAAATCAATAATTCTCAATCCTTATCTATACATCATGCATTACTTATTGATGGTCTTAAACATAATTTTCTTAGTATAAGTCAATTATGTGATATGGGAAATAAAGTCACTTTTTATCCTAAGAATTGCTTTGTTAGTAGTCTTGATGAAGACAAAGTAATTTTTAGTTGTGAAAGAGTTGATAATGTCTATGTTATTAATTTGAATAAAATTGATAATAAGGATATTAAATGCTTGATGGCTATTTCCTATGACACATGGACATGGCATAGAAGGTTAGGACATGCAAATTTTGAGCTATTAAATGATCTTTGTAAACATGAACTTATGATTGGTTTACCAAAACTTGAATTGACTAAGGATAAACCTTATGATGCTTGTTAAAAAGGAAAACAATCCAAGTCTTCATTTAAGCTTAAAAATGTTGTGTCAACCTCTAGGCCACTTGAACTTATATGTATGGATTTATTTGGTCCAACTAAAGTTATTAGTCTCGGTGGATTGCACTATGCTTATGTATTGGTTGATGACTACTCTAGATTTACTTGGGTGTGTTTTCTTACTGATAAGAATGATGCCTTTAAAGCTTTTACAAAAAGAGTTCAAAAAGAAAAAGGTTTTTGTATTTCTTCAATTAGAAGTGATCATGGAACTTAATTTAAAAATGAATTTTTTAAAATCTTTTGTAATGAAAATGACATTTCACATATATTTTCATCTCCTAGAACTCCTCAACAAAATGGGATAGTTAAAAGGAAAAATGAAACTCTTGTGGAAATGGCTAGAACAATGGTTAATGAATATAATTTGCTATTATACTTTTGGGCGGAAGCCGTTAACACATCTTGTTACATTTCAAATCGAGTTTTCAAAAGACCAATTTTAAATAAAACATCTTATAAGCTTTAAAACAATAGAAAACCCAAAATCTCATATCTAATAGTATCTGGATGCAAGTGCTTTATATTAAACACCAAGGATAATCTTGGAAAATTTGACTCTAAAGCTGATGAAGGAATTTTCCTAGGCTACTCCTCCTTTAGTAAATCATATAGAGTATTTAATAAAAGAACATTGGTTGTTGAAGAATCTATACATGTTGTTTTTTATGAATCAAACTCACTTGATCCTAGAAAGGATGTTTGTAGTGTTGATGATGATATATGTGATCTTATGGAAGAGAAAAATCAAGAAGAAAACAATGACAAACCTTTGGAACTTGAAGGTCCAAACAAGGAAGAAAGTGAGGAAGTGCCTATATTTACCTTCAAGGATGATTTTCCAAAGGATTGACAATTTAAGAAAGCACATCCTTAAGATCTCATCATCGGTAATACTACACAAGGGGTAATAACTCGTTCTAAACTTAAGTCTATTGTTAATTTAGCCTTCATTTCTCAAATTGAACCCAAAAATATTGATGATGTTTTAAATGACAAATTTTAGGTCCTTGCTAAGCAAGAAGAGTTAAATCAATTTGAGAGAAATAAAGTTTGGACTTTGGTTCCTAGACCAAAACAACATCCTATTAGAGGCGCCAAATGGGTGTTTAGAAATAAGATGAATGAACAATGTGTCATAACTAGGAACAAAGCAAGACTAGTAACTAAAGGTTATAATCAAGAAGAAGGCATTGATTATGATGAAACCTTTGCCTCCGTTGCAAGGTTAGAAGCTATTAGAATGCTACTTGCATTTGCATTTTACATGGATTTTAAATTTTATCAAATGGATGCTAAAAGTGCATATTTAAATAGTTTTATTGAAGAAGAAGTTTATGTTGAACAACCTCCAGGTTTTGAAAATTCTAATTTTCCAAATCATGTTTTTAAACTTTCAAAAGTATTATATGGATTGAAACAAGCTCCAAGAGCTTCTTATGAAAGATTGAGCAACTTTCTATTAGAAAAAGGTTTCTCTAAAGGAAAGGTTGATACAACTCTTATCATAAAGAAATTCGAACATAATTTGTTAATTGTTCAAATTTATGTTGATGATATTATTTTCGGTGCTACTAACCATTGCTTGCGTGAGGAATTTTCTAAGCTAATGCAAGGAGAATTTGAGATGAGTATGATCGGAGAACTCAAGTTCTTCCTTGGACTTCAAATCAAGCAATGCAAAGATGAGATTTTCATCAATCAAATCAAGTATGCTAGAGACATTCTCAAGAATTTTGGCATGGATGGAGTCAAATCAAGCAAAACTCCAATGAGTACTACAACCAAACTTAACAAGGATGAGAATGGCAAGCCAGTTGATGAAAAGTAATTTAGAGGTATAATCAGATCCTTTCTTTATTTAACTACTAGTAGGCCCGATATAATGTTTGCTACTTGCTTGTGTGCTTGTTTTCAATCTAGTCCTAGGGATTCCCACTTGAATGCAATCAAAAGAATTTTCAAGTATTTAAGTGGAAGTTTGCATTTAGGACTTTGGTATCATATACGTTCATTATTTGACTTAATTAGTTATTCGAATGCTGATTTTGCTGGTAGTTTACTAGATAGAAAAAGCACTTCTAAAACTTGTCAAGTTTTAGGACAATGTTTAGTTTCTTGATTTAGTAAGAAACAAGTTTCGGTTGCCTTGTCCACTGCAGAAGCAGAATATGTTGCTGCAAGTTTGTGTAGTTCACAAGTATTATGGCAAAAACAACAATTGTTGGACTATAACATTCACATTGATCGAATTCCAATCAAATGTGATAATACAAGTGCTATAAACCTTAGCAAGAATCTAATTCAACATTCTAGAATCAAGCATATAGACATTAGACATCATTTCTTGCGTGATCATGTTCAAATTGGTGATATTACACTTGAATTTGTTGATACAAATAATCAACTTGCAGATATCTTCCCCAAGCCTCTCAATGAAGAGAGATTGAATTTTATTAAACATGAATTAGGAATGATAGATGGTACATATTTGTTTTAAATGGATTGTTCTTAGTCAATTGTTTATGTTTGGTATCTTTCTAATATCTTATTCTAGTTATTTATCTAATTAATGGTTGAATTTATTTATATGTGAAATCATGTTGTGCTTGTCATTTGCCTTGAATATTAAAATGACTTTGATTTTCATTTTATATAAAAGGATAATTTAAAAATGGTTCTCAAATTTTTGATTATAAAATTTTCTTTTATGTTTTTCAAAAATTATTCCTATTTTGCTAAAATTAATAATTAATTATTGAATCTAATTCATATAATTAATTATTTTAATTAAGCAAAATTATTTTTCATTAAATGAGTATGAGTCAAGTTCTCATTTAATATTTCTTAAAAACTTCAATTAAATTCAAAATTTTGAGGTTTTAATTGAAAGGACTTAATTGCTCATTTGGACTTAATTGTAATTTTTAAAACTTTATGGTCTGTCAGGGACATCGTCCTGCCCGGGACTTTGTTCGGTTCGTTTTTCATTTGAGAGTCAGAACAGATCCCGACCGGGATCAGGCACGGGATTGGATGTCCCGACCGGGATGGATGTTGTCCCGATCGGGATATGAATCCTGACAGCATAGGGAATGGTTTCTTCCACCTTTTTGACTCGCAATCAAATCATAAACGATTTTTTAGGTTCCTATTTGATACAAATTTTAATTTTGAATGGTTTTTAACCCTAATTTTTCTTCTATAAATGCTCCTATATCTCTTTCAAATTTTCTACACAACAAATTCTCTACACTACTGTCTCCTCTCTAACCTCTACCTTTATTTTTTAAGGGCTCCCAAGAAAGCAATTCATGTCCCCTTTTCTTCCTCTCAAGAGGTAGCCTCTAAGAAAGACAAACCAAGAAAAACTCATTCTCCTTTTTCTTACTCTTCTCAAGAATTCAAAAAGAGAGTTTCTCAATTTCAAAAGAGAAGCTATATTCCTTCAAGATTATGCATGAAGACACTCTTAAGAAGCTTGGTTGCTATGATGAGGTGAAAGATCTTCTTGTAAGTGTTGGTTTATTTGACTTTGCTTTCTCCCATCTTCCTTCCTTTCAATCCTTAATTGTGGAATTTCTCTCCTCCTACACTCTTCGCTCTGGAACTTTTGATGATGACAATCCATACATCTCCATGTGTTTCAAATTGGGAGGGAGAGATCATTTCATGACAAGCCAAGAGTTTGATTCACTTTTTGGTTTCTCTCAAGAAGGCCATGTTCAAGTTAAAGTAAATTAGCATCCTTGGACTTTTTGGAACAAAATTAAAGCTCCAAATGCACCAAATTTCTTGGTTGGCCATACCAAAGCCTCTCATATCAAATCCAAGGCCATATGGTATGCTCATCATTTCCTCACCTATTCTATTAATGGTAGAGCCATGTCAAATTAAGCTCTCTCTCTATATGACCTTTTTATTCTTTATTGTATGGTCCACAAAGAACTCATTGCTTTTAGACTGCTTTGTTCAATGGCATTTATGGCTAATTAGTGATAGTGCCACCAGTGCTATTTGTGTTAGTGGAATTATTACTAAATTAGCTAAGTTCTTCAACATTGATCTTGATCTTCCATATCCTACAGCTCCTATCCTTCTTGATGACACTTTTATTAGAAACTCCAAACAATTCACCTCTATTCATAATACTTTGGTTTGGAAGCATGATATTGGTGAAGTTAAACACATGGATGCTCTTTTTCAAGAAATTGATGAGTTTCATCCTCAAGAAGACGAATAAGAGACTCAAGCTCATGCATAAAGGAAAAGATCAAGACAAGAGGGCACTTCTCAAGGGACTCAAGCCTATGAAGATGAACCATAATTGGTTGGGCATTTATTTGATAGGATGAGCTTAATGGAAAAGAACTTCAATGAGCGCTTTGATCAAGTGGATGCAAATATTGCTCATCTCTAATATGATGTCCACTATCTCTATGAGCAATGAGGCTATTCTTGCTCATATGCCCCCTTTCACTCATCCTCCACCACCTCCTCATCAAGATTAGATCCTTTTATGTCTTTTTCTTTGTTTGTTCATCAATTTTCTTTTGGTTTATTTTCAGTATATTTTTCGTTTATGTGGGTTGGGCATTTATTTGATAGGATGAGCTTAATGGAAAAGAACTTCAATGAGCGCTTTGATCAAGTGGATGCAAATATTGCTCATCTCCAACATGATGTCCACTATCTCTATGAGCAATGAGGCTATTCTTGCTCATATGCCCCCTTCACTCATCCTCCACCTCCTCTTCATCAAGATTAGATCCTTTTATGTCTTTTTCTTTTTTTGTTCGTCGGTTTCCTTTTGGTTTATTTTCAGTATATTTTTCATTTATGCTACTATGAACTGTTAGTTTTTCATTATGTCCTTGTTTGTTTAGTTTATGTCTTGTTTACAATTGGTATTTTTTAAATATCATTGTAATTCTATCCTTTATTAATGCAATTTTATTTTCATAAAATAATTATTTTTTAATTCTTTTTGCATTTTGACAAAAGGGGAGAAAAATTTGAGTTTGTTTAATTCTTTTTATTATTTTTTTCTTTGTTATTTGTTACATGCATTGTAAATGTGGCTACTTTTATGTTAATTAATGATCATGTTATCATATTTTTCTCTATGCAAAAGGCCTTGTTTTGCTTACTTGCATAATTTCTTTTAGTCTTTTACAAAGGGGGAGAAATATTTTTTAAGAAAGTTGAACTTTCATGATTTTCATTTTTTTAGTTCTTGGTCTTTTGTTTCCTTTAAAACTAAGCTCTATATGATCATGTGATATGTACTATTTTTGTGATGCATTATCATGAAAAAATTATCTTCTACCATGTTCATGTTTCTTAAATATTTTGTCAAGTATTTAATATTGTTATTTTTTAATAAAAGAGGATAAATTTTAAAATTTATATTTCTTATCATACCAAACAAGGAGAGAAATAAAGAAATATATATTTCTCATTAATTTTTATTTCTTACTCCTTATAATTATTTTCTTATGATATGCATAAATATAGAGGGAGTAAAATTAATTTAAATTATCACACACTTCACTTTATATTATTCTCTCAAACTCAAAATAAGTTTGTCAAAATAAAAAAGGGGGAGATTGTTGACCTTAGCAATGGTTAATCTTAATTTTGATCTTAAAAAACTTAATTTTGAGTATTTAACTTTTTTTGTTTAAGTGTGTATAAATTAGGACTCAATTGGATAGTCAAAGTGAAGAATTATCAAAGAATTCGACCTATGAGATTCAAGAAGGATTTTGACATCCTTAGAGCATTATAATGAGAAAATGATCATCTTGAAATTTGAAGTAGACATCTTAAGCTTTCTGAGTTAAGCTTACTTGTCAAAATAGGAGTTCAAATGGGTCTTCAAATCTTCAGTTAAAATTAGCATATGTAGCTTTCATCTTAAGATGTGCAACTCTTAGTATTTCAACAATATCTTAAGCTAAAGAAGTTAAAATGAGGTGATTCAAAATGATATGGAAAGATAAGACAAATATCTACAACTTTCATGAAGAAAACTTAGGCTGATTCGATGGTCTTTAAGGGCTAAAGTCACAATCCCAACCATTACCATGCAAGTCCCGACCGGGACTAAATTGCACCAAATTGAAGAAATCTTTGAGTACATATCCCGAGCCAATGTCACAACTAGAATCAGTGTGGTCAAAACCGGGACCAGTTCAGAACTCAAATTCAATGGTTATAACGGATATATTTTTGAATATCACGATTGGGATTGATGTAATCCAGACCGAGACCAGAGAAATAACAACTCAAAAGTCCAAATTTCATTGAACTAAAGTTTGAAATTATTAGAAATAAAATTATTATTTCTAACAGCTATAATTGAATTCCTCAACTATAAATACAACATCTGAAGATCATTTAGAGGTTAAAAAACTTGTTTATCATTTATACACTCTCAAGCATTTAATTAAGCTCAAAATTCTCTTAAAATTCTTTTTATATTTGTATAACTCTTGTGAGAGTTGGTGACTGATTAGAATAGAAATTCTTGTTCTTTTATTTTCTAGGGATTAAGAAAAGGGAAGTGAGGTTCTATTCTAAAGGAATTGGTTTAAGTGTTTAGCTATTAAAACACTTGGGAAATTAGTTTTAGTGTGATCCTTGAAAACACTTGTGTAAGGTTTAAGTTAAGCCTAAAACTCAAGTTGTAAAAATCAATCTAGGTGAATAGATTATGGTGATTCAAAATCCTAACTTGGGGATAAGTTAGGTAGAGACGTAGGATTGTTGAGAATCCGAACTTTTTAAATTCTTGTGTTCATCATTCTTCATTCTCAACATTCTTTCAATTTTTATTTATTTATTTTTAAGTTTTAATTTTTGTTAGATAGCCCTATTCACCCCCCTCCCCCTCTAGGGCATTTTCAAAGCTTGTTTCCATTAGATCTAGGATATACAGAATCTTAGAATTACCGTTACCAGAAGGAGGAACAAGCAAAAGCTAAGCGTACATACAAATGGCCAACATCCGAGGTCAATATGCTTCCTTGTTATCTACTGCCACTATCACTTTTAGAAGAGAGTTTATCAGAATCTTAGTGTTAAAGATGTGGCAAATTGAAGACTGAGGAGAAAAGTTGAACATTCTGGCCATTTGATACTGCATAGAGTGCAAATCCAGGGTATTGAGTGAAGGAACTGCGATTTGACAAGCAGAATCTGTTTGATAGCCGAGGATAGCCTCAAACTCCTATGGTAGGGGGTATAACTCCATAGTGTTGAATATGAAGACATGTTTCTAAGGATCCCAAAATTCAGCAAGAACATGAAGAAATGAGAAATTGATCTTCTTAGCATATAAAGATAGGAAAACAGATAAATGAAATGGCTCTAATTTAGACCATGATTTGCCATCCAAGCTTTTCAAGATCATCTGCAGTTGTTTCAAGCTTTTCTCAGTAATTTTGGGAGATTTGGGGTGTATTTCAAAGAAGGAAAGAGAGAAAATGGTGGAGATGGAAATTGGAGATTTTAGAAGAGGCTAGGGATTTTAAAGTCTCTGTAGAACTGCTAAAGAGACGATCGCCTCTTCAAGGAGGTGGTGCCTTGTTGCGAAGATGCAATCACCTTTTGAGTAGACATTGAAGAGGCAACGCCCCTTGTCAAGAGACGATCGCCTCTCCATCAGAGAACAGGGGAAATTTTTGTGAAAAATTGCATAGTTTCAATTGCAAATGTAGGATTTCAGCTGTATAACAATTCATGCAATAAAAAAAATCAAATTTTTCTAAAATTAAGATTCAATGAATTAATTTTGAAATATTATATCTGAACAGAAAAGTAAACAAAAAAAAAGAAGAATTTCTAAACTTCAAAATTGATAAATGTATTGTTCTCGATAATTAAAAAGAGGCCTCCTCGCCTAATGGGCATCTAAATCTGTGCCCTCAGAATCCTCGCCCTCCACAGCATCACCTCATGCCTCGGTGTCTTCATCGTCATCCTCGTCAATCTGGAGCACCTCAATCTGACACTCGAGAGTGATAATCCTCACCCGGTTCGCCTCGTCTTGATCTTGTTCAAGCAAACACGAGGTGAGTAAATCATGCAAGCATGCATACATATAGGAGTAGGAAGAATATTTACCCTCCATTGTTGTGTAATGCCCAATATGTAATCCCTCTGGGCCTTAATCAATCGATACATGTACTGGAATTGCTCTAAAGGAATCTGCATATTTAATAAGCTAATCAGTACTAACAAAAGTATTGAGAATGATTGAAGAAATAGGACCAAAGAAGAAATTTACATAAGTGGCACCAATCGGGATGCAAGCAGGTGTCAGATCCCCATCCAGAGTCAGGAACTGACATGATAACTCTCCTGGAAGGACCCAACATCGAACTAAAGAATTCAAAGTGTGCATAAGACTGCCAACCACTATGTCAAAGACAAATACAATGGCAGGTCTAGGCTGCTTTGCTGCAGTTGAGGTACCCTCTCCACCCTGATCGGGGCGAGGTCTCTCCCGAGTCAGGGCTCCAGCACGTAATGCATGTCCAGTAGCCGCAACCTAAAATCAAAGAATCATATTAGAACATGACGATTTATCAAAGAATCAAACACATACCTGAGAGGTAGAACTAACGTCCAGAGGGACTCACTGCAGAAGGTGGGTCCAAACAAAATCTAGATACCGGCTCTTTACCCATAAAGTATGATCAATAGCCGGCTCTACAGCAATAGCCCAATCAAGCTCCTCACCCTCCAGCTTGTGTGTCCAGAAAAGGTGCCTGGGAGGAGACTTGGGAATGCGTCATACTTGGGGCTCGCCATTCTAATTGTACGCACTCTCACCGATATGCCACACTCAACAACTAGGGCACCAAAGCAGGACTCTCCACAAGGATTATGGCCTAGAGTGAACCATCTCAGGATTCCATCAATTTTTGGTCCCCATGGATCACTCCATATCTGTAAAAAGTTAACAGGTAAGTGAATAAAATTAAAAATAAAATAAAATACTAAAAAAAGAATTTTTATTGTTTTAGGTACCGCTTCCAAAGTCAAGGAGTTCAGGCTCTCCCAATGAACGTGCACTTGAGCTAGATGCATCTTCAATGCACGGCTAGCACCCCACCTCCCTATGGCTGGAAGATGATCCGCTACATGGGATATCCCGGCAATCAGCTCCAACTCCAACCCGCAAACCTACAAATGAGAATTGTCAGTGAATGATGACAAGATTGGCAAAATAAATCAGAAAGGGAAGAAAATACCATAGTATCGTGCCAGAAGCCACAGAACCTCCTCACTCTACATACTACCTTGTCCATACTCCTGTAGAGGTATGCTAGAGTACAACTACCCCAGTCATAGGTGGTCACTAAATCTAAGTCCTGGAGCAGTCTAAAGAACATCACATCCAGGGAACTAGCCGTGTCAGTAAAGAGTGTAGTGCCGAGGAGGTAAATCAAGAAAGCCTGCACCACCTTGTCGATCTCCCAAAGGCTGGTCATTGCTGCAACTCTCTCCTTGGTGTAGAAGCTTCGGATAGAATCTAGCTTAATCGTGTGAGTCCCCTTTATATCTGGAATCACACCAAGGAGAAGCTTAATGTAGGCAACTATCTTCGGACTCATTTGATGCAAGCTCACATCAAAGGGAACGGGGTTCCCGGTATATGCAATCCTAGTGATATCAGTGAAAGAAACTGGGTCCAGAGTCAATTCTTTGAACGGGAGATAGAAGGTGTGAGTCGTGTGTAGCCATCTCTCCATCAGGGCATGAAAAGGCTAATAGTCCATCTTCTCCTGCTCCTCAAGCAAAGAAAGAACGAAATCCTCAAATCCAGTGTCCTAGATCCTATCCCATTGGTCATTCGTGAGCTCATTGTAGAAGGCTCGAGCTTCATGAAAATTCTCGACATGAATATGTGCGTGTCATGTTGCAAAGAGAAAACATGAAGTAGAATTAATATTATATGGTTTAGATGATGTTTAGGTGATTGGATGTGAATACAAATAAAAATATAGGAAAATAATGCATTTTGTTAAACAAGAGGCGACACCTCTTGGCCCAAGAGACGACGTCTTTTAGCCAAGAGACGACATCTCCTTGCTAAGGGATGACACGACCTTCGTAACAAGGACGCAATCGTCTCTTGGTCGAGAGACAATCGCCTCCTCTAGGAGGTGACGTGTCCTCAACGTGAAGAACAACGCACTGTTCATAAATTTTCACTAAATCTAATAGTTTTTTTATTAATCTGGTCCTATTTCTAATCCTATTTGATAAATAGACATAAATGCACTCTAACCCAGTATAATTTACAGGAAAAAATGAGGAGTTTTGAATACTAAACTCTCCTGAAGCCAGAGAACAAATGTGATTCTTTTAATCAGCCAAAATAGGGATTGTATCACCCTTCATGAATTCATGACTACGTGAAGGAGTGAGGATAGGAGAAATAAGATCCCAAGGATCCCAAGGAGGCAGTGGGGATCCCCAGCTGAACCTAAAAAAAAAGAAGCAAAAAAGTGGAGAATTACTTATTCTGTCTCTCAGGTGTACCTCGAAATCAACTTTGAACAATTGAAGATATTCTGATTGAAGCATCAGTAAAGGAATGTCTGGTCAGGTTTGAATCCCTGAAGTGCACGTTGTAAGAAGCATTTGGTCAGGTTTGAATTCTCGAAGTGCGCATTTCAAAGAATGTCTAGTCGTAAATCCCTGAAGTGCATTCTCGATAAGAAGCATATGGTTGGGTTTGAATCCCCAAAGTGCATTCTCGGTAAGAAGCGTCTGGTCGGATTTGAATCCCCAAAGTGGGCATTATAAAAAAGTGTCTGGTCAGGTTTGAATCCCTGAAGAGCATCTTCTTTCTTTTTTCTACTGAGTGAAGATCGAGCCATGCTCAGAATTCACACTAAATTATAATGAGTAGTTGATCGAGCTAGGAAAACCCAAGGAATACAATTACGTTTCACATCTTTTTCTACTGAGTAGAGATTGGGCCATGCTCAGAATTCATGCCAAATTATAATGAGTAGTTGATCGGGCTAGGAAAACCCGAGGAACACGGCCACGTTTCATATATTTTTCTATTGAGTAGAGATCAGGCCATGCTCAGAATTCGCGTCCAACTATAATGAGTGACTGATCGGGCTAAGAAAATCCGAGGATCATGGTTACGTTTTAAGTCAAAGTTTAACCTCTTGGGTTTGAATTCCCAAAGCTGATGACCCAAGTGAAGCTTACAGGTCAGGTATGTCGTTCGTACTGCTTTCAATGCATGTTGCTTTTTCAAAAAAAAAATTGATTTCATAAATCCATTTTGTAGAAAACTAAGGGGGTAAACTGTGGACACCCTTTATTTGAGGCCCGTAATGAAAGCCCAGTGATGAGCAAGTCTGAAATTTTAAATGTAGGAGGACCCGAATCTTCCTATAAAATGAACTTGAAAGCCCGAAACCTCTAAACCAAGCCTAAAACACCAAACTTAAAGCCCAAAGGTTCAAAGAGAAGTAGGTAAGCCTAAGCCCATTAGCCTAGGGAAGAAACAATCGCCCCTTCAACCTGGGCTCGAAGAGGCGACGCCTCTTCAGTAACTGAACCTAACTTTACATTAAATGCATTTTGGCCCCATACACCAAAAGTGGACCCACAGATCTCCAGCCTATAGATTTGGGCATGAAAGGATGACTTTTAAGGGAGAGAAGGTGGGGAGAAGATAAAAAGGTGGGGGGAAATAATTAGTTGAGGCTAGGTGGCACCATTTTTGGGGAATTGGGAAGAGAGAAAGAAAAGAGCTTAAGTAGGAGACTTGAGGGTCTAAAAAGGAGGTTAGACACTAAGAAGAGAAAGAAGAATACAAAAAAGGAAGAGGGAACCAAAAAAAACACAACTTGAGAAGGAGGAAAAAGAGTAAAGAAAGGGAGTTTCATCAAAGGAGAGTTCAATTTCTTGAAGGAAGAGAAGGTCTTCTTATATTCAAAGTACACAAACATACAAACCAAGCTTTGAGAGTTTAGACAGGAGCATCAAACATGGTTTATTCAGTAAGAATTGTTATATTTAAGCTTTCTAAGTTCATATTCTTATAAAAACTCAATTTCTTGGTTTTAATCACATATTTTTGGGTTTTTGATGTGTTGAATATTATATGAGAGCATGATTATGTGAAATATCAATGTATTAGAAGTAGATTTATGTATAGTTTGCATGAAATCTGATTTACTTAGAATTCAAGTAACAATGTGAATTGTAGTGTTCTTGGTTAAGAGGCAATGTCCCTTTAAAGAGACGTCACCCCTTAGCCAGGAGACGATCGCCTCCTAGACAGGGGGTGAAGAGGCAACGCCTTTTCCCAGGAGACGGTCGTCTCCTCACTAGAATTAAAGTAGGATTCTGCTTTTTTTTTTAGTATACTTATGGTATATTTTTCGTATCTGATACGAACATACTGCCTAACATCTTTAGCATTGCATGCGAGTGTTATTATATGTGTTTGAGTAAATAAACCATGTTTAAATGAACACTTGTGCCTATTTCAAGTAAATTTATTTCCCCTCTTTTGTATAAAAAATTATTTATTTTGAAATAAAACTAACTCATGTTTGATATAGATCCCCTTTTGTGATTTCCACTCACTAAGTAATTAGTGAGTTAATTATTTTTTAAGAGGTTTTATTTGGATTCATTATCGTTGTAATTATATAAAGCGATGTAATTCTTAATCCTTTCCCCATTTGTTTTGAATGTATGATTGTAAATTCATTAATATTTGCTTCGAATGTTGAGGTAATAAGCACGTAAACGGGACTAATGAACAAATTTGGATATAAATATAAAATTGTAAATGATTGCAATCAACCAATAATAAGAAAATAATCAGATAATCAAAGGTAATAAAATACGAAACACACATAGAGGCCAACCGCAAAGTTAGGTGGGCATTCAAAAGCCCATACTTAGTTTCCGAACCCGATCTCTGATGACGGCTTTTAGGTACCTCCGTGGAGTTTAGTTGCTATAAAGTGAGTCCCGGTTTTTATCCGGGTGGCGACTCCATCTCCAATATGGACCCTAAGCCCATTTTGTATTTTCTAGCAGGCCCTAAACTTACACAGTGCCGTAATCGTCAATACTTAAACATGTGCTAAACCCCACAACCTATGCCTGGTACTAGTCCAAATAGTTATTTAATTTAAATTTATTAACTCATAACTTGTGATCCTGGTAAGTTTTTAGAGGACGGGACCAAAACTATCAATTCCGGTACTGTTAAGGTACAAGCATCTATCTTGAACACCATCACTATTAATGATCCGTCCCAATTTTCATCATCGAACGCAATGCTAGACCTGCTAGAAATGGAGAGCGGCAGAGAGAAATAGAAATGAAAGAGGAAGAAATGGAAGTAGGGACATTAGTGTTCGAAGCGCGAGAAATTGATCTTGATTACGAGTTTGATTGTTGTAATATACTTGGATTCCAACCATAAGGAGTCACTAGTGGAGGCCTGTGAGGCTGAGCGCTAGTTTAATATGGCTCAGAGCTATCCTCCTCGTAAAATCCCGAATTTCTTCTTTTTTTGATTGAGTGATTGTGAAAGTGTGATCAAATTAACAGCTGATTTTGTTTTTAATTTTTGTTACACATTGTTAATTGTAATTCTTTTTTTGGAAATTTCAGCTTTTATGGCAAAGTCGGTGTTGAGAAATGAAAATTTGTTAGAGAATGTTGATGCTTCTTTAAAATCTAAATAAGCGAGAAATATGGAAACTTTGATGAGTGAAGAATGTAGAGAAAATGGTACAAACAAACCTTTTGGATTTTCTCTATTTGTTTCTTTTATAGTTCGTTGAGATATAGCTTAGTTGCAACCTAAACATCATTGTTTAATAGTATTTAGAGAAAAGACAATAGGAAAAAAAGAAAAAAAATTGAAGGCGTTGTGGCCGCTTACAGAATAGTTGAACGTTTGTAAGCTCTTTGAGAAGTGTGGGGATTTGAATTCTTATGGCTTTGCATTTTCCTTGGGAATAGGTTTTGTGGCAGCAGTCTGATTGATTTAATTTACGATTGTTATTTATTTTGTCCAAAAACTTCCTCACTATTAAGCAACGAAGTGCATCTTCTATATCATAAAGTTGTATGCCTAATTTAATTGTCCCTCTGCCTACCTAGAAACAGCTCAAGGCTTTACCTTTTTCTTGGAATGTAACTTGCACTTGATAAAAATTAAGCACGGATTGCTGATTCAATACTATAATTTTTTGAAAAATTAGTTAATATATCAATGCAAAATGTCTCTTGTAATGTTCTTTCTGGCCCGTCTTTTGGGGCATGCAACATGCCAACATCCTCAAGTCCTTTGTAAAATACGTTCTTTCACGATCAATTTTATGCACTTAAAAAGAGAATTTTCCCATTACGTGCATGTGTCTTTGCTGTTATGAAAGCACCTCAGGCATTCATAAGAAAACATAATAAAAGCAAAATACATACTTTAGATATCCATGTACCACAACTCTAAAGCTTTGCGATGAACTTTTGTAAAGTTGATCCACCTTCTCTTTCCAACTATCAGCTTCATTGTCCTTTGGTCGGGTTCAGCAAAGACAATTTTTCCTAAAGAATATTTTTGAAATATGGATAAAAAATTGTATAATAAAAGACATGGTGAAATGTAATCTTTTGGAATACACATCAAGATTTTTATATTTTTCTTCGCATTGGCATGAGAGATAAGTGGCATGGATTATTTGGGAACTAGCCAATCTGACTGTGGTGTGATGATCATTCCCGTTATTGCTTGTTCACCTAATTGATTATGCATATGTGGATATGCATCCAGGGGCTTCAAAGCACTATTAACGAAATGATAGCCGACTGTTCCAGCCATCTGGTTGTTGGAGTCTAGATTTAAGGTTTTAAAGTGAGCTCATAATGGTCACAAGCTCAACAGCTCGGTGCTTGATGCTGTTTTATGCAATGTTTCATCGTGATAACTCTGGTCCCATTGTTTCGTGCCCATTCGCTACTGTCATCGTGATAACTCTGATCTCTCTTCCCCATGCTATCAATCAATTCTGAGATTTTTCTTGTTTTGAAATCGGACGTATGTAGCTTATTCAATGATAATGTCATCGTTGATGTCTTTGGTGTCTTTTACGCTGTTCGTTTTCTCCATCAGAAACAAGAAAAACAGTTGAAAAACACGAAATAATACGATTTTTTGTTATAACGTTATAAAGTAACAAGTAACATTTACCTGCCGTAGGCAGTTACTAACCTGCTATAAAAGGAGGTAAAATGATCATTTATATTGATGCAAATAATTGCACTGTAACAAAAGCTTGTATTCTATTTATAATTTTTTATTTCCATATTTGTATAAAAAATATGTATTTTCATTTTCAGATTTGGTAAAAGTTTGAAAATATAGCAATGTTTTGATTACAATGGATTCATTCAATTTTTCCAAACATCTTACCCCATCCTCAAAAGAATCCAACTTGACATTTCCTAATTTAATTAATTTAACAGTTTTTATCGCTATCACCACTAGACCTTTGTAAATTTTTTTTTTCTTATTTCCTAATATATAAAATAAATTAAATGCCATTTCCTTTTCAATCACACTCGCACGCAAGGCAATATAAGAGACAAAACAACCTAACCCTACCAAAATTAAAATTTATTTTTCACAAAATAAAAAATTTAGCCTATAAATAGCACGAAACGATCCGCAACACATTAGGGTCGAACCGGATTTTCCAATTTTTTTTAAAAAACCCGACCGGGCCAGCTACCAGCAGCCTCCATCGAAAACAAAGCACTGTTTTGCTTTACTCCTGTTTTGCTGCTAATCAGTAATGGCTATTGCGTTAAAAGCATCGAGTAGCTTTCTCCACCATAGGAAACCAGAGACCCACTTCTTTATTCGCTTTCCATCATACAAATCCGTTGTTGTTTCAACCAGAAGATTCGCGCCAATGGCTACTCTCACTGCTGCTAAGAGTCTTAGTCTATCTGAAACTTTCTCTAATCTGAGAAAACAAGGCAAAGTAAGCACTTAACTCATCGGTTTATTCTTCATTTTTTTGTAGAGCTCTTTATTTATTATTTCTTATATTGGTTTCTTTCTTTTGCATATGGGTACTGGTTACTATTTTTAATAGTTGTCATTTTTGAGATTTTAGAGAATTAGTTCATTAGTTGGACCTAAGATTTAATCCCTTACGCATGATTTGCTGTGGGGAAAATTGCATTTTCTTGCATTTTGATTTGTAGTGGTTATTGTAATTTGTTGAAAAAACCAACAGATTAATTGTTTTTTCTCTTATTTAGTTGTCAAAGAGGTTTCTGTAATCTGGTGATTCTGAGGTGCTGATATGTTATTTTAAATTTAAACTAGGAGTCTAGGATCAGCTAGAGAGCTTTGAGGTTTTCAGTTCGAAGCGTAGTTGGAGCCAATTAAACCAAAAAAAAAAAAAAAAAAAAAGGTAGCATCAGCTAGAGTTAGGAGTATCTATCTGAGAACAGTATCTGTGAATGTCAAAGAAAATATTTTTCAGGTTGGAGGGGATGGCAGTAAGAATTAGCACTAGGGGAATTCATTACATTAGGGAAGTGAAAGAGAATTATGCCAGTATTTGGTAATTGTGTTTTGAAGGATATACCTTTCCATGAAGGTGGCATTCATTCCATACATCACAGCTGGTGACCCTGATCTTTCGACCACGGCAGAAGCCTTGAAGGTGCTAGATTCCTGTGGATCTGACATAATTGAACTTGGTGTTCCTTACTCTGATCCTTTGGCAGATGGTCCAGTTATTCAGGTTCGAAGATACTCTGTTCCTCGGTCAATATCTTTTATTTTCAGTATTCTTACAGGTCTCCCTGATTATTTAGGCAGCAGCAACTCGTGCTTTGGCAAGAGGGGCCAATTTTGATGCAATCATTTCAATGTTGAAGGAGGTACGACCATTCAATATTACTGTGTCACCTTCCAGTTGCAATGTGACATAAGACAGATTTATTAGATCTATGACCATTCAATTTTTTTATCATTTATGCACAAAAATTAACTCACATCCCTCCATACTGGATATGCATTGGTGATGCTTTTTCCAGATAAGAGCATTATTTTGTTTAATCTGCGAAGGAGGCCTGTATCTTTTTATCAAACACCAAGAACCTGTAACCTTTAACATATGAAGTTTTTGAATATTGCTTTTTATTCTGCTATTTACTGGCATTTCAATTACACATGTATACCCAACTGAATTCAACAGAGAACACAGGCTTAATAGTGCTCTTCTTACTCATTGTTTTTCATAATTTACTTTGTTTTTAATGGCATGCCTGAATGAAGAGTAAATATTAAATGATAGACACACAGTATTCCTGACAGCTTAGCTGGCTGTTTTTTTTTTGGTTTAAACGTTTTGATACCACTTCAATGGCTCACTGTGCAGGTGGTTCCACAATTATCCTGTCCAATTGCTTTATTTACATACTACAACCCAATATTAAAGCGTGGAATTGAGAAGTTTATGTCCACTGTTAAAGACGTTGGAGTACATGGTAACGGACAACTGGACAAGTCCTTTCTGCTTTGCTTTTATACTTCTAGCATCAAGGGCATTGAATCTATGGAGTAGACTCTTCAACTAAACCAGTGTTCTTAAATATAGTTGGGATATATTTAGGTTCCCCTGTTAGCTAAATTGTTTGGCATATAGCTTTTTCTTATTTTACTAATCCTGGGTCATAGATAAGTTGTGATGGGGTTGCCCTTGCTATGCTTTACTTTCATTATCATAATGCTATATGGATGCCTTTTATGGTGTCTAAGAATGGGGGAGAAATGGTAACAATCAATTTATATTTTGTCAAGTTGAACAGTTTATGATATGAAGTTCGCTTTTGTAGTTGTGTGCAACATTATTTATGGCTGCTACTCTTTCTGTTTTCACTTATTTTCATGTAAATTCTTCATGTTTCTGTGATTTTCTTTTATTTAAATGCTTCCAAATATGTTTTCAGGACTTGTGGTCCCAGATGTACCTCTAGAAGAAACTGAAATTCTCAGGAATGAAGCTGTAAAGAAAAATATTGAACTGGTTTGTTTTATTCTTTCTATCTTGTGTATGGTTCCATTTTATCGAATCTATTGATTGGCACACTATTTAGAGTAAAACTGAGTTTCCTTTTGCTTTTCCTTGAAGTGGAAAACATGAGTAGCTGTCACTACTAGTAGTGGTTAGATGCTGCTAGTTTCAGTTACAGAAAACAAAGCTGTTTACATTTTTCTTATTAAACTTCAAGTGTTACAATAATCATGGGTTTTATTGTGTGTACCAGTTGCTACCTTGTTATTAGCAGTTTGATGGCTTATGAAAAGTTACTTCTTAGGATTAATTGAAAAGGGGATGTATATCTGTGGCATATAGTTTTCATCTTAATTTAATTATGAGTTTGAACTGTTAAATTTATTTGCAAAATCAGTGATGAAAGTTATTCTTTCCGCCTTTCCCTTTCTTTTCTGTTAGTCTTGATGTTTTCTTTCCAAATTTCTGGTGTCTAGGTACTTCTTACAACACCAACTACTCCAATAGAAAGAATGAAAGCCATTGTTGAAGCAGCAGAGGGATTTGTATATCTTGTAAGTCTTGAAGTCTTGAAGTCTTTACTTTTTAGTCTTTAGCATGGTTAAGCTACTATATTAATGAAGATTGAACATATTTGTGTTCAACACCTTCTATGACACCTTTATTTCATCTGCAATTGTAGGTGAGCTCAGTTGGAGTTACAGGTGCCCGTGAATCTGTAAGTGAGCAAGTTCAAACCCTTCTGGAGGATATTAAACAGGTTTGTTATAATTTCTTTACTACTTATGATCAGTAACTAGTATTGCAATTTATGAACTTCCAATGTAAATTAACTTCTATATAGTATTTCTTTAATTTTTCTTGACTATGCCCTTAATAAGAGAAAACATTGAGTGGTGCTTGTTGCATTACTCATATGGCCTTTCTGGAATAGGAATATGAAATGAAGGAATACTGAGATAACAATCCTCTCATATCTCAGCTTAATGTCTCACTCATTAACATGGCTACAGATCAATTGATTGTGTCCAACACATAAGCATAGAATCTTCCACCTATTGAGACATTTGAGATGTGTTGGATGAATCTCATCTGCTCAGTGAAAGTTGGTATTAATACAATTTTATGACTGCAAATACCGTTTAGGAAGCTTTTAAAGTTGAACATATTCTATCATTTCATTAGTGTTTCTTTAAGGATCTTCTAAAGTAAATAAATTCTGTCACATCTGCTTGATGCCTCCCTTTTTACCATGATAGGTGACAACTAAGCCTGTAGCGGTGGGCTTTGGCATATCGAAACCCGAGCATGTGAAACAGGTTTGACATTTGACACAGACAAACTCATGCGTTGTGGCTTGTGTTTGTGCATTGTCTTAAATATTCATCATGCAAGATCTATTCCAGGTGGCGGGATGGGGCGCCGATGGTGTCATTGTAGGTAGTGCTATGGTGAAAATACTGGGTGAAGCAAAACCTCCCCAGGAAGGATTGACGGAACTGGCAAAATTTACCAAATCTTTGAAGTCAGCGCTTATTTGAACTAAATTTATGTACTGAAATTGAAGTTTGAGACTCTCATTTCAATAATGGCGTGGAATGAAATATGTTTTTGTATGTTAGCTCGATCAAAGCTAAGGTACTGAAAAATTAGTGCATTTATGGAAAATGGGTTAGTTTTTCTATCAAGTCTTCTTGTGCTTTCTAAGTCTACCACTCATTCTTCTGTTGCCAGAATTTCATGAATTTCTTTGTTTGTCTACTTCGAGCGTATTGCACTCAATAATCAGAACAGCAATCTAAAAGTAAAATTGGGTACAAATGCCATGTATCTAAAAAGCAAAGCTGACTAGGATTGAACTGTTACTATGCTTTCTGGGGCAACCTGTTTCCTTAGTAGGCAAGGGTAACAATGGCTTTACGGTAAAAGCATCCTTCATACATTTGATCTTCATATCTCCTTTTTAATCCTTCAAAAAAAAAAGACAAAATAAATTTTTTTTTTTTAATCTTTTGTGTATTATTAGTTCACATCCAGTCATCAACTGCAGTTCACCAACCGAGAAATTATAAAATAAGTAAGGTCCACTGACAGACCCACATAACCCACCGTTCTTCCGCTCCGAGACGCGGTCCAGATCCCACGTAGATCATTTAAACCGTACGTGGCAGCTTACTATTCAACCTTACAGTGAAACGTAATCCACGTGATCATTTCTTAATTCATTACAAAAAAAAAAAAAAAAAAAGGGCATTTAGAAACAAACATACGTGCAAACAAACAAAAAACCTTCGTTTCGCGGACACAGAAAAAGCATTTTCTCTACAAAAGTTAAGAAAACAAAAAAGAAAAAAAAAAAAAGTCGATGAATAGCATTTTCTCGGTCGACGATTTCTCCGACTTGCTATGGCAGGCTCCGGTGACGGCTTCGGTGACGGAGATGAGTCGGAGCCCATCCGAATGGGAGTTAGAGAAGTTTCTGCAAGATTTCCCCGCCCCTGCCCCTGCCTCCTCTATTGGCAGCAGCAGCAACAGCAACACGTCGTCCAAATCTCGTAAGAATTGCGAAGACGATGTGGTGGAGATTGAAAAGCCTCAAGTTCATCCGCAGCCGTTGGATCGTGCTCCATTACCGCCTTCGCCGAGCGATTCGGACGGCTATCGTGCTTTTCTTAAGGCACAGCTTGAGCTCGCTTGCGCTGCTGCTGCTGCTGCTAAGTCAAGGGAAAATTTGGAACATGTAATGTATTAAGATGTGAATCTACGTTTTTTTTTAATATTTTAATTTTTTATGTATATGATTGATCAATTGTTAAGTTTAGGGTTTATTTGATTGATCCGCTGTTAAGTTTAGAGATAATGAATGTTCTTTTGGATGAAGGTTTCGAGCGTAAAGCCTGAAGGTATTTCTCCTTTAGCTGAGGATCAAAGAGTGATTAACAAGAATTTTCAATCAGGATCGCCAGTTTCTGGTAAGGGTTTGCTTCTTTTATTTATGTATATAATATTTGTAACTATGCGGTTGCAGTTTTGCTCAAATACAGCTTTTGAGACATTCGAATGTTACGGATGAGATTATTTGTTTACTGAGATTGACAAAAGATGAAAATGAATTAGTTAAAATATGCAGCAGAATTGAGAGGACAGACGCTATAGAAACTTGACATTGATTCATAATTTTAGGATCAATGTCATGTGAATTTCAGGGAAAAGATTTTATTGGCAATGAAGTCATAATCTGACCAATTATGTTGTGGATCATGCACCTCTTTTGTGAACACAGTGATTATTTGCATTGTAATTATGTATTTATTGTGGATGCAGAAAAATTGAAGTGTGTTTCTTAATGTCTTCCTCTTCAAGTGTGTTGTTGGTTTATTGATTCACGATATTGTTATGAGCATGCTTAGATTTAAGTCAATTTGTTTTCAACTTACGTGCTTAGAATCAAGAGGACAGTGCTTGGTGTAATGTCAAGGCTGCTCTATTGTGACTAAAATATCAACGGTTCTAATTGTTGAAATAACTGCATTGTACAAAAACATGAGAAGCATTCTATGGGTAAAGCATAGATGATCCATCCCCAACATTAAGGCTGCTCCTTTTTAGTGCTTAGAAACTACTCTTTCCTGGATCTGCAAAACCCTTCATATCTGCTACTTAATGCCTCAAAGGCATTCTTTTTGGGTGGACCTTTGCTTACTTATTATCTGTTTACTGGCCATTAATTCAACTTTATTTGTAACCTTATTGCCACAATTTTAATTCATTGGTACCAATAGTTGTATGATATGATGACATCTGATATGCAAGATCTGCTAGGCAGTCACATCCTTTTTCTAGTTTTTTCTTGCTCCGATATCTCCACTTTCTGAAACTTTTCTTATTACCTTTATGTTTTATACTGCTATATAAATGAATGGTTTTCAACTATTACAGTTAGTGGTCATGGTATTTCAAAAGGACAGAATGAGGCTGATGGTGGATCACTTCGCCTTCCAGCAATGCCTTCTATGTCCAAAAAACAAGAGTTGCCGGCGAGGCAAGCAACCAGTGGCTCTTCAAGGGATGATTCTGATGATGATGAAGCTGAAGGAGATACAGAAACCAATGACAATATGGATCCTACTGATGAAAAACGTGCAAGGAGGTGAGTACAATTTCTCTTTTTGTCTGATTCTCTCTCCTGGTTTTACTGGTTCCAGAGGACTATTTGGGAACTTTATATTTTCTCTCGTGCTTCCTCATTTGCCCCTTTCTTTCTTTTGTTCCTGGAAGTCATAGTTGAAGAGATGTGGAAATCTTTGCTTCTGAATAATTGAACATCATTTAGGTTGAGAGTGTTATGTGGATCACTTGTAAATTATATGCTTGTAAAATTATCCAAGTGCTTCTCCAGAAAGTTGGGGTATGGTGTTTGAACCTAAAGATTCAGAGTAACTAACAGATTGGGTCTCTTATTTATTTTTCTTTTATTAGTATTATTATTATTTTTGCTTCAGAGATGCAGGGAGGAATTTGTTCCCAATTTTTTTGGATTGAAAATTTTTCTCTATTTTACTTTATATTTTTACATTCGGAAAGTCTGATCTCTTTGATACTGACTCAGGATGCAGTCAAATCGAGAGTCAGCCAGACGTTCAAGAAGAAGAAAACAAGCACAGCTGAATGAACTTGAAGCACAGGTCCAGCCTAGTGCTTTTCCTTGTTCAATTTTTTTAAGAATTTTCTCTTTTTTTAATTAAGATCTATGTGGTGTCAAATAGGTTGGTCAATTGAGAGATGAACGCACATCATTGCTAACACGCTTAACAGACATAAATAAGAAATGCGATGAGGCTTCTGTTGACAACAGAATTTTGAATGCTAATATCGAAACGTTGAGGACAAAGGTAATCCTTACACTGTTATGTTATCTCATATATTTTCAATTGGACATTCTGTTTATGTTCCCTTTTGAGTCTGAAAATTCTTTATGAATTTACTTTCAGACATCATGCTGTAAACCTGTGATGCTTTTGAACAAGGAACTCTTAATCTGTTCGAAAAAAAAAACTAAAGGTCTTTCAGGATATCATTTGAAAACTGATTATATGTGCACACGTGTGCTTGCCCATGTGGGTTTCATAGCAGAGGGAAATTTCTGTTTCAGAGCAGAGCCATCACATATTCTTGTATGTGTTGAATTAGCATGTTGAAGAGAACATCTGCTCCAAAATTGATCTCTCCTAAATATTTGGGTACAAGAAATTGAAAGCCAATTACATTGAAGTTGGTTTGGTTGATATCAGGTGTTGTTAGCTGCCACAGAATTCCTTGTAGATTCATCTAATTTCTTTTGCAACTGCCATGATTTATTTTGCGGATGAATTTTTGCTTTGCTGACCAAATTTATCAGGTAGATATATTTTATTCACTTTCCAGGTGAAAATGGCTGAAGATCAAGTTAAACGAGTGACTGGTTTGAACCCAATGATTCTAGGAAGGTCCAACATGCCTAGCATGGGGATGCAGTTTGTTCCCAGCCAAGCAGATGCATCTGCAAATGTTGCTGTTCCGGTGCAACCAAACAACAGCCATTTCTATCATCATTCTATTCCTGATATGGCCTCTGGTGGTTCACATCTTCAGAGACTAAACAATAGCTGCCCTAACAATAATCTAACTCCTCTTGCTACAAATCTGCCTGCTGATAATGGAACAAGCCACATTGGTGGATTGGCTTCTATGCAGCAGTTAACAGGTGGCCAGAATATGGCTGATGCGCCTCCCTTGCAGCATGTGCAAAAGCAGACGGGTCCAACTGTCACCCCACCTGCAGCTGTGCCCGTATCTCAGCCAGTTGCAAAAGAAAACAAAACGAAATGATTCAGATGCTTCACCCTTAGCCCATTAATGATTGTCCAAATTGGGGGATTTTCATGGTATAATTATTGTTCAAATAATTTTAGGACTTTCAATGTGTATTAGGTGTTTTTACTTGTACTAATAAGTTCTTCCACCTAATGGCAGAACCTTATTTACAAATGGCTGTATTAGCGCAAACAACTGAGTGTCTTCTCAGCATAATACTCTTTTAAGGGACATGATACTAGTCGCAATTGATACAAGAATAAACACGCAATGGAGAACGATAAGGGCATAAAGAGAAATTTAACAGGCAGACTGTCAAGAAATGATTAGCTGCTTCTTGTGCTTACCATGATAATCTATCTGAAAGAAGTAGGAGTCCGGATATAAAAATATACATTTCGTTTACTTTATTCCTTTTGTTGTGTGAGAGTGTGTCTGCGATCCAGTGCATGCATGTGGTGCCAATAGATTCCCTCCCCTCTGGCGTCGCCTGTTCACCATTGACACAGTGACAAGCATTTGGCGACCGGCATCACCGCTCACTTGACTGGCATCAGAACTACCAATGTCAACTCTATGCCATTGGTGGCACCATGAATTTCAAGGTCGTCATCCACTACCACCTGTACTGCTATTACTTCGATATAATTGGAGGCACTTCTGTCCGATACTGCCTCTGGACACTTGCAATTGTGATGGACATCAGCATCACTATTGTTGCGTTGCTACATCATCCCATTCCCGTCACCACTATTGCCAAGCTGCCCATCCCATTATTATTAGGGTAAACTACTATTTGTTCTATGTGTTTTGACCTAATACATTATTTCATTTCTGATATTTGAAAAAATATTAATTCATCCCTGACATTTGTAAATTCATGTACTATTTCATTATTAACATAAGATTAATGAATGTTAACTGTTGCAAATGTCAGAGATGAATAAATATTTTTTTAAATATCAGGATGAAATAGTATATTAGACCAAAACACATGGGACATATAATAATTTACCCTTATTCTTATTATCTGTGACCACTGACAACTCGCTATAATCATCCCCACCAAAAATTTATCATCTTTTACAAGCACAATACTTTTATTGCGATTTTAACACAGACAAAATCGAGGGGTAAATAAAATGTAAGGGCACGTTTTAGTGGTGTTACATTACTTTTATTCCGATTCCAGTACAACAGACAAGACGAAGGGGTAAATAAAATGTAAGGGTGTTTTAGTTGGTGTTCCAAATAGCAAAGGTGAATAATTATTGTTACTGACAACAGGGGGGAAACAGAAACTCACCCAAAAGAAAAATGGAAATGATGAATAAAAAACCGCTCTTCTAGCAAAAGGACCAATAAATACATGTACATTATATAGGACTTGGCATAACATGACCTAGCAGCTCCAACAAGATCTCAGTTGACAAAATATATGTACAGTACACATGATTTGGGGACAGAAGAAACATGGAAATAAATAACAGCAATTCAGATGCTACAAAGTCCATAATAGTGAATATTGATCCTGTTAGCATTATGGTGTGCACATCCATTGGATTCATCACTGTTGGATTTTGGCAGCAGATTGGAAACCTGATTGCACTTTGCTTTCGAAATGGGTTTCCAACCTGCACAATATACACATGGCAAATTAGTTTGAAATGAGGAAATGATGAATAAAACAGAATACCACAGGGAGGAGGATAAGCATGCCTGGTTGCACATTTATAATAAATAGTATCAGGTGCGTTATATGTGCGGCAATTGTGGAACATCCTCTTGACATCCGCCACAAACATATCAAATGTTACATAATATTGCTCTGACTCTATCCTTTTTGCCAATGTCTTCAGGTCTGTAGCACAATAGAAATTCATCAAGGAATTGCACAGGATCCATTATAAAGAATTTACATGTTTCATTAAAAAAAAAAATAATAAAAATAAAAAAAACTCAACAATAACAAGATAGAAATGAGAAGGAATGAAGGACTGACAAAATACCAAAATTTAGAAGAATACTGATTCAAACAAAGATATCGGCAACATTTCAGTTTAAATCATAGAATCACAACTGTTCCTATGGATTTGAATTTAATTTAATAACCTTGATAAAAAATCTCCTACTAGGTCCTACTTGAGTTATGAAACTCAGAACAAAATTCATTTCTTGGAAAATCAGTTCTTTGGGGAAAATATTTCAGCAAAAGTTTTATTATTTTCCGCTATCTGGTTGTAATATAAAAAATTAATTTAGCATTACTTTCCATGTTTGAAGCACAGGTTCAATTTTTTCTCTAATAATATACAAAAAGAAAGGTGAATTGAGCATTTGATGATGATTGGCAGCAAGTGGTATATTGGCAGCAAAATGCATAAAATCTTTTTCATGAAAAGATTTTCATCCCCACCTTGTTGAGAAATTGAACTGGAGAAATAAAATATAAGGCAAGAGAGAGGCAGAGAATATACCCTCATTTGAAAATCTTGCTTTTAATTAGAAAAGGTAACAGCCTATTTGTCCACGTTTAATACTAATGCTTATCATTAGAAAATTAGATACTTATATTTTAAATAATATTAGTTAAAAAGTAATATCAAAGGACAAAGATGAATGAATTTAACAATCAAAGATAGAACACGTCAAATTATAAGAAATAAGCTTTAGTAGATAAGTCATATTTTAATTAAATTTGGTGAGATGAGGCAAGTAAAGCCTGAAAGGGCAAGTGATAAAGGCCAGCTTTATTGTTCTGCATGAAGCCATTAACAGGATAAGGAGCTCGGTAATGGGATCACACACAGCGCATTGCTAAAATGAAAAATTTGATATCTTACCTATGGGGTCTTTGATGATGTCATAGTAATCAGGTACATCACGACCATCAACTGGTTCCTTGTATGGCCAAGCATCAACATGGTCATGCATTGACTGTTAAAAAGGGAAAAAAGAGCATACAGTAAAAATCCAACAAAGATAATAGACAGAATACTGTTTGCATGGGATTGAGAACAAAGCAATTAAAAAAACAAAACAAAAAGCAAGCCCAACATATAAGAGAAAAGTAGAGAGATTGAACCATAAAAGAAAAATGTATTGTATAAAAATACTATCCCCAAGTCGTGAAATTAGAACAAGTTGGTCTTTAAAAATTTGGTTTGATGGATAACAAAAGCGTTAAAGTGCTTTTTTTTTGCAAATCAATATCACCCAATCTACATTAAAACTTGTCTATGATTTAAGGATCAGAATGGACCAAGTACTTTGCTGCTTTTTGATATAGTGATCCCTATACTTCCAGATTTAACAGAAGTACCAACTGATTCAACCTACAAATTAAATTAAGGTTTGTAGGTACCCTGTTTAGATAAAGTTCGTAGCATGGGCAGATTTAAGAGTGAGAATCACATTCTTAAAAGAAAATATCAAGTCAATTACAGTAATTTGGTGATTAAAAAAAATCAATTGCTGTTAGTTTTTTTACCTATCTTGCAGCACTTAATGGTCATAAAGGATTTGAACACCAAGGACTACTCTATTGGAAATCTAAATGTAAGATGAAATTTTTTTCAGAGACTCACCTTTAAAAGTGAGCGCATGAATGCAGTCCAATGCTTTTGATTTGTGGCAGTGTCTGTAGAAGTATTAAATGCGTTGAAACGTGAATGGCCCCACTGATCAGGAGTCCATCCTGCCTCCTCTGTTATCACATTGAAAATACAGTATATATGAGTCTGAAAACCTTCCAATTACATCATAACTAATCTACAAACGTACCAATTAGGGCACACAATCGGCGAGTTATCAAAAACATGAAAGCCTTAAAACAAGCTTAAGAACTTACTCAGGCCGGGAATATCCTCAACTTTGATAAGCTTTTTAGGAATTCCGACTTCTTTCTGAAATTTAAATAAGTTCATCAAAACTAAGTTCATAACTATGGGCACACTGGTTAATCTGAATTCAACATATAGCACTAAAGTGCACTAATATACACAGAAATTTCATCCGATTTAATACATAAAACTAATGGATAATTGCTGTATGAATTAATTATGCCGTAGAATCTTGAACAATGCCAATCATGTATATACCTTCTGAAAATCAATCCCTGGGTAAACAAGGTGACAATTGGATAGCTCTCGTATCTTTTCATCAATTGCCTATCATTAACAAAATAAAAAGAATAGTGAAATTAGTGTAAAACATCTACCAACATAAGATTATAAAGTGCTGGGTAAATTTTTAACAACTAAGAAAATTTTAGAAGCTATGAACTGAAATATGTTCTTGTAAATGATTCATATCCAGTAAACCTAGGAACATGCTCTTCACAATGTAATCATATAGCAATTGAGGCTCACAACTGTGACACTTGAAAGACACGGTAATGTTTTTCCTATGTTGATCAGAAGGGGAAAAATGACATGAGTGATGCATGCATAAAATAATCAGGATTCCCATGATAAGCAGTTCAACCATTATAAACTCACTACCAAATGCCAACAGCAAATGTATTTTTTCTGAACAATATCAGGTAGAAACTGTTATATAGATAACTGTGACAACTTAATTGTGGTATGATAAAGAAAAGCAGGAGAGAGAACCAATGGGAAGGTGAATAGCATGGAAAAAAAATCTACTACTCTAAGCTGAATTGACGTATTTATTGTTGAGTTGTGATACTTTTGCAAATTTTCTTCTGGTCACTAACCGAAAAATTATACTTTAGACAACAATAAATAGCATTCTGAGATTATGGAATTAGTATAGGAAATGCATTTTGAGATAGAAATTCTCAGGAATTGGGACATTAACTCAAATGTCCCATCTGAATTCACTGGCTTAAATGGATCCAAAAACGGAAAATCATTCCTGATTTGCTATTGCTACTTTTAGATTTTTTAGATTTCTAACTTCTATATGGTTGTGCATGAATTGGTAATTTGGAAATATTAAAGGAGAATCATGTGACATTTTCTTCTTCAGAAAGTTTCCCATAACCATAACATCTAGTATCCCATGCATTTAAAGAAAGAAGATATACTAGTGGCACAGACAAGTAAACTTTCTCATGATTCACTATTTAACAACAGTGAAATTCACATATTCAAACTGACATCCAGGACAAAGAGAAGAAATCACACTGACCAAGTACATTTTCATCTCACCTGTCTTTGACGACGAATCATTGTTGATAAATCAGTGTATGGAAGTTTTGGGTCAATTTTGCACTCCATAAGGATACCACCATCATAGTCTTTGATATACCTGAAATTGAGAAAAATGTACAAATAAACTAGATGGATGTAATTTGATAACAGTTAAATAACAAAGAGAGAGTCATAGAAATAAGAAGGACTACCTGCTTATAACATAACTAAATAGTTTAAGGATCTGATTAAAAATATTAAGCAGCAATTAATCTACCCTCAGAAATATATATATATATCCACAGAAACAATATAACCCCTCATCAAATCATCAGAACATGGATGCAAAGAGAATGTATTAATGGTAAAAGTCATTGCTGAAGATTGAGTATTAACAGTACCCTTGCCATCGATCCTTCTCCAAGTAAATCTCTTTGGTAAAACCCTACAGGTCAACAAAGCATGAACTATTATGAAATATGATCCTTTATAGTCATGGGAATATAAGAGAAAAAAGTTAGAAGTATCAATTGAAAGAAAGTACACCAAAAATAAGCGACGGTCTTGAGTCTCAAAGACACCAGGTTTCATAAAGTAGTAACATGAAAAAATTAAACCATTCATAGAGTTAAATGAACGGATAATAAAAACAAAAATAGTCATTTATTTTGGTATCTTGATTACACATGAAACATAAAACTAATGCCAGCAAACATCTAAGTGATTAAATCAAACCTTCTATTAATTAGTAAACATATTTTAAACTTCCCACAAACAGAATTAGACCTTTGTTAAGCCATTTTGTCAAAGGAGAAATCCAGACTCATCTGATCAACCAGCAATGCCTTGCCATTCCATACTAAACCATGCGACTAATTCGAAGCAGAAGAACAACTTTACCAAATAATAACACTAACCTGTTTAATGAAATAACCAACAGCATTATTGTCTGCATAAGTCAGAAAATGTGTTAGCCCGTCAACATCGCGGGCATGCTGCTTCAAATGATTCATCAACCTTGTTCCATAACCTTTTACTTGTTCATCTGCTGTGATTGCACAAAAAGCTATCTCCCCAAACTTTTGACTGGGTTTTCAGGGGAAAAGAGTACAAGTCACAAGGGAAAATAAGTAATGTTGTAACAAAACTGGTGCATTTACAAGTATTCTCCAGTTCTAGATACTTAGTTATGATAAATCTGAAGCCCAAGTAACAAACATCTTGACAAGGACCAAACCAAAATTTGGATGTTGTGGATTATATCAAAGATCGTATTGCTCATTCAGAAGATGCAGCAATATCTATAGTATACAAAATGGAAAGATAACAACAGATGGCCCTCTCAATTTCTCCCCAGATAATTCTGAGAAAGACAGCTAAATAACCACACATAGAATATTTCCTTCCAGATATATAGACAGGATGACAAAACAGTATGCTTGAACATGGCATAACATGATGAATGATTTGAATCTAATGCTAACCTGGGGTATGGACGATATGTGATACCACCAACAACCTGATTACGTCTGATGACCATGACAGATTTATGGCTTCTGTAAAACCAAAAAAAAAAAAAAACAATCACAAAACATTAAAAAAAATATATATTACATAACATGACTAGAAAGATGATCTTGAAAAAACATTTTGAAAGTTTCTTATTCAAGAACAGAAGAAAAGGTTTATTTTAGTGAACAGAAAAAAAAAAAAAAAAAGCTTACCCTGTGCACAAAGTGCTCCCAGCTTAGTGGAGGGCTAAGGGGAGTATCAATGGTAATATGTTCAAAGCCTTACCCTGGCTTTTTTGCAAAGAGGCAGTTTCCACGCCTCAAACCTGTGACCTTCAGGTCACAAAAGGAGCAACCTTACCAGTTGCACCAAGACTCACCCTCATTTTAGAGTATAACAATCAGGTAAAAATCGACTTTTCAAAATCTGGCCATGAGGACAACTGGTATATCAGATATGGCTTTTTATGTAGCTCCAGTTGATTGCAAGTTGCAACTACAGGCTAGTGGATTGCGGAATACATATTACCATTGATACAAATTAATTCAATTAAAACTAGTTTCACTCCTTATCATTGATAAAGGTCAAAAAGCAGTAGCTCTCACCCTCAGTTTAAAAGGTTTTGTAGCTTTAAAGCAGAAGAGGAAGAAAAGGGAATCTCTCACTCTTTTTATCTAGTCTTGGCCCATTTGGTCATGGAGAGGACAAAAGCTTCTATCAAGTTGTAGAGAATTTTACTGAAATTACCGATCCATGACAAGACGAACAATGTACTCTTTAGGCATGTTGGGCAATTGCCTGGCAAATATGTTTTTCAATCCTATCAACCTGAGAAGAAACACAGAGACAAAACGCAAGTTAAAAATACACTCCTATTATTCAATCCTAAAATACATACCAAATCACTAAAGTTCATCACATGAAATTACAGCAAACAAGTTAGTAAACAATCAACGACAGAACATAAAGGAGAAAAAAACAAAGGTGAATTTTAAATACCAAACCATGTGGGCATCAATACCATCGTTTGAAAGGCATACAAACTTGAGTCTTCCTGCTTCTTCCTGAACCAAAAAAAGAAAAAGAAAAAAAAGAAATAGATAATTCCAAATTTGCTCCAATAAAAGTTATCAAATCGGAACTTAATTTAAAACATAGGATTCAACTTTGAAAATAATAATAAAAAAAAAAGTCTTCACCTCTCTCTTCAAACTTTCTTCTCTAGCGCTATAGGCACCACTAGTTTGCAAATTCTCAGTAAATATCTTAACAGCGTCCTCCTTCGCCAATATGGAGCTACCAGCCGTGGTGGACCCCATCGCACCCGTCCCACCATCTTTCGCGCCATCTAACTTTTCAATCTTAACCGTGGCGTTCTCCGTTTTTATCTTAGTATTCCGAGCCGACGATCCGCCAACTCCACCGCCGGAAGCACCGCCTGTAGCGGAAGCACCAGCATTTGTCTCAAGACGCGCGGCAGTAAAAGTGCGCATGGAGGAATCATTGTCAAACTCGTCCTCATCGTCGTCAACGACGGCGTCAGAATCGTCGGCGTCAGAGTCGGAATCAGCGCCGCGAGCGGAGATGCTCTCAAGGTCGTCATTAGATGTGAGAGCGCCGTCGCGAGTGTCGGCGGAGAAAGATGACGGAGGGAATGGTGGGGCGTGATCTTCAGAAGCTGCAGAGGCAGCTGCTGCTAGCTTGCGCTTGTGAATGGAGGAAGTGGCAGAAGCGGAAGCTGAGTGGGAAGGGGAGGGAGATTGGGAACTACGAGAGCGGTTAGTTATGTTTAGGTGAGAGTGAGAGTGAGTGTCCATGGAGTTGTTTTAATTGAGCTAAAATTGATTTATAATTTGAGAATTTTGTAAGTTAGGGTTTTGAGTTTAGGGAATTAGGGTTCTGCAGCGAGAAGGGTTTCGACGGTGAAGAAGACGACGGAGGGGAAAGTGGGTAATCTCGTTGTTACAGTTGGTCTATGCCACGCCCGCAGTTCAACTTAATCGGTGTCGGTTTAAATGCCCAAAATTCGATACTAACTTTCATTTGTAGTTATTTTTATTTTATTTTATTTTAACGTAATTTATTATTAAAATAAAATAAAAATATATTTTATTATTAAAACATTTTGTCAATACTTTATTTATTACATCCAATGATACAATTTAAAACATATTATTCAAATATTATTAACTTAATTGATAAAAATAAAATATATATCTTGTATTTTAAATACCACAGCTAGGTACATATACAACAAACACAAGTAAGAATTAACTTTTATTATTTAATGTGCTTATTTTTTGGGATAATGACTCCCAAAATCTTAAAAGTTATGTCATTTTTTTAATTAAATCTTATAAATTTTAATTATTTTAATTGAGTTCATTAACTTTTTAAAACTTGCACTGTTAGTTTTAAACCGTTAAAATTGACAAATTATGTTTACATGTCGGTTGCTCTTCAATTCTCTTCAAAATGACTGATGATGTGACAATCATGGTGGAAGAAATTAAAAATACAAAATGCCACCTTTATCTGGTCCTATTCCAACACTGATTAAATCTTTACAAGAGCTTACCCATTTGGATTTATCTTCAAATTAGCTCAATGGCTCTTTACTTGACTATCTCATTGAGCCTAAAAGCCTCATCGAAACTCTAACATTGTCCTATAATGGATTTATTGGCGAGATTCCATGCCTCTTGATGTCCTCCACGAAGATGGAGATGCATATTTCGACCCCAGTAGTCCTCCTCCTTTCAAGATTGTTGATATCAGAGATGCCATTCCCCAGCACTGTTAGATTAAGAATCCATCGAGGTCTCTCAGCTATGTTTTACGAGATGTGGTTATTTTCTTCACTTTGGTTGTAGCTGCTATTTACTTCAATTCCTTGGCCTTTTGGCCTCTCTACTGGGCTGCTCAAGGTACAATGTTCTGGGCTATCTTCGTCCTCGGCCATGATTGGTAATGAGTCAATTGTTGTTAGTTTCTTCTTGCTTTCTTTCAACTGCAATCTTTGTTTCTTTTTTCATTGATTCATTATTTCGGTTTTTGTAGTGGCCATGGGAGCTTTTTTTTTATAACACTTTACTAAATAGTGTGGTGGGACATATCTTGCATTCTTCAATTCTTATACCTTATCATGGATGGTAAGCTTGTATCTAAGACTTGCCTTATTTTATATGTGTTTCACTATTCTTGATGCATGTCCACCTTTGCAGGAGAATTAGCCACAGAACTCACTACCAGAATCATGGAAATATGGAGAAGGATGAATCATGGGTTCTAGCAAGTCTTTTTTTCGTATAATATTTCATATAATTATATTGTTAAAGAAAATTAATATACATAACTGATGGGCCTGTCTCGTTTCAGTTGACTGAGAATCTCTATAGAACTTTACAAATGTCTACTCTGATATTGAGATTCACAATGCCTCTTTTGTTGTTTGCGTTCCCTGTATATCTAGTAAGATCAGTGACCTTAACTAATTACATGCATGTTATATATATATATATAAGTACATTATATACAGACTTAGCTTTGATGTAATAATTGTTTCTGCAGTGGTGGAGAAATCCAGGCAAAAAAGGTTCACACTTCAATCCCTACAACAACTTGTTTGCCCCAAGCGAGAGAAGAGTTGTGTTCATTTTGATTATTTGTTGTAGTTTGATGGTTCTTCTACTTATGTATTCATGCTTTGCTTTCAGTTCTCTACAAATGCTTAAGCTGTACAGTGTTCCATATATAGTGAGTATAATTTTTTCTCTTAACTTTGTTACACTCCTTGTTCATTGCTTATCCTCTCACATTATTTTACTGTAAACTCTTTTTCAGATTTTTGTCATATGCCTTGATTTCGTTACGTACTTGCATCACCATGGACATGAGCAAAAACTTCCCTGGAACCAAACAGTGAACTCCCATATTTCCTTGATCATTAAAAATTGTTGGTTTCATAAGCTCTGAGACAAATTAGACAACTCCTCTCAACCGGAACATGCCTTAACTGCAAAGTGGAGCACGTTGGTAGGCTTCATGAGCAAACTCGCCAAAGATAACTCTTAATCTTAACCGGAACTAGAAGGTGCCAAAGATACATCCAAACTGAATTGACTCCTTGATTACACCCGCCAATAATGCTTCTATAACAACTACGCACAAAAAATTTCCTATTAGAGGACAAGCACCAATACCATTCATCAATAAGAGCTCTAGAACTTAACGGAATATGAAAGATCTGGTATGTTGTATAGTATATGTTGATTTGATAGTGAAAATATGACATGTCATATTTTTTACAATGTGACATTTTGTATTTTTAATCTCTTCCACTACGACTGACACATCATCAATCATTTTGAAGGAGAAGTGAGGAGTAGCTGACACATTGGTAAAATTTGCCAATTTTAACGCCTTAGAACTCAATGAACTCAATTGAAACAATTAAAAATTATAAATTTAATTGAAAAAATGACATAACTTTTAGTACTTACGAAGTCATTATCCCTTATTTTTTTGGTCTTATATACATTAAATGGGGGAGGAAAAAACACAATTTGAGGACATGGGATCTTAACTCTGAGACTTTGTATGTGTTTGTGCTAGAAGCTTGGCTATCTTGGACAAACTTTACAAGTTATTTAATGTCATTAATGCGATTACGTAAAAATAAAATAATCATAAAAAGCAACTATATGCAAATAAAATTAAGTCTTGCTCAAATATGTTAAAAAAAAATGAAGTCTTGCTCAAAAGAATTAAAAAAAAAAGTCTAGATGTCTGTTTTTTTTTATTTAGATCAGTGGTATTCTTTTATTATCTTTTTTATTTTATTTACTTTCCTCGTTTTTTTACATTTAATAACATAAATCTTTAATTTATTTATTTTATTTATTTTTATAAAAATTTTAAATTTTTTGTAAAATTTCTACCATTTATGAGATATTATTCTCTTATAAATATTAATATCTCTTTATCCTAATTTTTTCAATATTTACTCATTTAAAGAGCAAAAAGTAGATTTATAATTAATTAAAAGCAAGGGTCAATTTGCCTCCTAAACTTTTCAATCAAAAACAATTTAACCACTGAACTTCTCAATAAGGGTTAAATTACCCTTAAATAATACAATCAGCTCTTTATTTTTGATATATAGATAAAATCCCCTAGCAAATTATAAATATCTCCCTAATGTTTTAAATAGTTGACATATAAGTATTTATTTTAGTATAAGAATTTTCAATTAAAAAAATTTTATTTTTAGAATTATATTTTTTTGAACAAATTTTAGAATTATATTTAATTCATTTCATTACTTGTAAAATTTAAATTCTGGTAATATATTATATTATATTAATATAAATTTAGTTATCACCAGTAATTTTTAATAGTTTTGAATAAAAAATTATTTATTTATAAAACACTTGAACTCAATTTATATTATCTTGATATACTTTTAAGCTTCAATCAATGAAGATTCATTTTTTACTCCAAAAAATATAGATAAAATATTAACAATCATTGGGATTAATTGGTGGAAGACTATTCTCGTTTAAATAAGGGGACTAATCTCACTTAAATAAGATCTCAAACTAATTGTTGTTGTGTTAAATTAGTTATCAGAGAATTCTTACTATTCATGTTTAGATTAAACTGAACTAATTAGTAGTGGTTTTAAATAGCGGTAGTTTAAATAAAATAAAAAACTATTTTTTTTATTTGTAATGATTAATTGATTATAAATTTTATTTTTACCACGTGTATGGAAATAATTGGCTAACAATATTTCCACTCAAACATTTAAATTTATAAACGACTAATTGTTAATTTATGTTTTATGCGGACTGTAAATAATATACATATTTTAAAATAATTATTTAAATAATTTTAATAATTAAAAACTACAAATTAATCAAATATAAAAGTAAGAATTCAAAAATTATTGTAATAATTTTATTTGATTATTTTTTACTAAAAGTATATATATATCGTTAATATGCATTGTGGGTAATAATAATTGAATAAAAAAAATGGTTGAGAAGTTACAGATTTTTTACCTTTTTATGTTAAATATAAAAAAGAAAAGGTGTTTTTCGTTGAATAAAAGAGGGATGTTTTAGTTATAATAAAACATATAATTTTTGATGGAATAATGTTTTAAATATAATAAAATTAGAGTATTTTACATAAAATATAATATATGTATTTTTTTTAAAAAGGATTTTTTTTTTATATTTTATGAAAAACTATTATGAATTTTAATAATTCAACATAAAAGCATTTAAGAGTAAATGATGAATTATAAATACATTAGATCCGTTACTTCTGTATAAGTTCCTCATTTTTAAGCAAGAATTGAATTATTAAGTGGTCCTTAATTATATTTATTTGATCATACATAACTTTTTTTTAATGGTTAATTGTCCTTTTGTTGAATACAATTTTTTGTTGTTAAAAAAAGAAATTGCTTATTTTTTTCTAGAATTGTCAATATTGTTATAACAAATTTTAATAAATTTTTTAATTATAAAATTAATATTATTAAAATTTATAAAATATATTGTTTTTATGATACAAATAGAAATTATTTTAAATTCCAAAAAATAATAAATACTCTTCAAATCCTAAATGGCATACAAATTTACCCTCATATATATATATATATATATAGCATGATGATCAAAACATTGGTAAAGCCTCTGAGTAAAGTCTGATGCTATATAATTTTCATATGTATATTGCAAAATATGAAAAAGAGATTTATGGACTAATTAATAATTGAAAGTCTATAACTTCCATTGTAACTTAGTCATACACATAAACATAAAGATGGATAATAAACTCATCTACTGAATGAGTTAATTTTTAATGTCAGACATAGTTTTTAACTATACGGAATACAGGATATTACAGCAAGTTCAGCAACCAAAAAACAGAAGTTCAGATTTATTTATTATATATATATATATATAGGTATGTATGACTCCTGCTTCTTCATTTCTCCAAGTCACTCTTCACCCTTCTGGGATAACCTAAGATATATATCAACAACAACAGAAGAAAAATAAACAATAACAATGTAATATATTTAAATTAAACCTTAGCATTAATAAACAAATAGCAAGAAAATAAAAAACTGATTAAATTAAATTAATGGCTCTTACTATGATGGAAGGAAATAGAAATCGTAAGATTATTTATTATTATATTATAACCACAGATTAATTATTATATATTTATATTTATAAAATTATAATATATATTAATAGGCAGTATTTTGAGACTACTAGTTAGGTACCTATAATTGGACTACTAGTACTAGTAGTACCAGTAGTAGGCATCCCTCTTGTTCTGTTTATATAAAGGAACATAAGGAGTAGCAGCGGCTGATGGATCCTTAGCTGGCCTCCCTCTTTTTTTGCCGCTGGGTTTTGCTTTCTTGGTCCTTGGTTTTGCTCGCACTGCTCTTCTTCCCTGATAATGGCGATCTTCAGCGGAAGCCAGTGCTCTGTTTCCTTCAGCAGCCTCATCCTGCTCCTCTTGTTGCACCCTTCTATTATTGTATAAGATTATAGGTTAATCAATGCATGCATTCATTTGTTCCTACCTTTTTATTTCAAGAGCTAGATATGTGTTAATTGAAGTTCGTACTATAATCAAATCAGTCAATTTTACCTAGACTGGACATAGTTACGATAATCTTCAATAGGATAAATTTCAATAGGATTATTGCGGAACGCAATTCGATCAACTTCATCTCCATCAATATTTTCAGTGTAGCCATTTTTGTATACAACCTGCGCATAAAAAAGAAAATAAGAATTTAAAGTTAACAATGCTAATTTAAGTCCCCCATTTTTTTCGGTATCCAATAATTATATAGGCTCCAACTAATATAGAGTGAGGTGGAACTCTCCCAACACAACTTAAAATTTTATTTAAAGGAATCTAAACTCATTAGCGCTTAAACTAACAGTCTTAAGATGTTGGTATTGAGTCTTAATTTAACGAAAGTTTATTAGTATATGAAGGAAAATGTGTAAAAGAGGATGAAACCTTGAACCATTTGTTTCGAGCATCATAGTCAACAACTTCCCCCAGACAGGTCCTGCCATCAAAGACTTTAGTTACGATTGTTCCAATCTTCTCTCTTGCGTCAATAATGCTCCCGTACTCCTGAAAATGATTTACAAAGAAATATAACAAAGAAACAAAAACTTCTTTATATTATAATCATCATTTAATTAAATCAGTATTATGAATAACTTGATCCGTCAACTTAATTACCTCATCAAAATTTTCTTGGATTATAGCATGCATGGCATCAACAAATCCATAGCCCCCCGGTTCCTCATACTTGTCAATCTTGATAAATTTGGAAATGTCAGATGCATCAGAGCTAGGATCATGAGATGAAGTGGTTGAATCCACTGATTCTTCTGTTTCACATACATTTAATTGATGTTAGGAGTCAAGCTATGCCAAGATTAATTATTTGTCAACGATACATGTACAATATATACGAGTCTACAAGTTCATGAAATGATGCTATCTATATATAATTAACCACAATGAAGTCAGTGATATTTAACCTAGTGATCAGTCTTTCATGGTATCATCTGAAAATCTGAGTTTAAATCTTCAGTTTTCAATGGTCAAAAGGAAAAAAAAAAAAAAACCCACAATGGAAGAAGAAAGATTGTAATTATGAGCCTTCTAAATGCTCTTAATTTATTGTATTGATCATCATGCATAGAAGCCGAGTAAGGGAAAGAATAATTCTTGACTGCATTGGTAGCACTACGACCTATATGAACCAAACACACAAGAATATAAATGAAGCAACTTATGATTTATTAATTACCACCTAAAAATAAGTTTTCACATGACTAACTATACATAAGTGGGTATTTTAATTGAACTTAAGGGATCAGATTAGTTCTTAATATACTGTATATGAGAATTAATGGAATAAATTGCGCCAACATGAATGTTATGGAAATTAGTATGTATAAAAAATTTTGTTGTATTATCTCAATTAATGAGGTAAATAAGTTTCTTTAAAAAAAAATCTATCTAGCTAAATTAATTATATTTTATTATAACAAACTACTATAACGAACTAAGTGAACACGCTCGTAGGCGCGTGAAATTTATGAAAAAAACATGCATGCATTTTTACGTAAGTACGTATATGCAATCTTTCTATTTTTTTTACATTAATAAAATACTCTTTTTAATACAAAAATCAGTATAAACATGGAAAATCATTGCTATTTTTTTTTTGTTCTAATTTTTTTATGATCTATCAGTTTTATAAATTAACCATTGTGATCAATGAAACAATAAATAATTTTACTAATAGATATAGGGGAGATCAAACAAAAGGAATGCTCTACAATGAAATCAATGATTAATTGATCATGGTAGAAGAAGAAGATGATATTGCTAGACCAACTAATAAGAGAATTTGATTAGGGATCTTTACTAGTGAAATATAAGTTTCCGATCATCAAATTGATGATTTTTTTTTTTGTTATCAGTTATTTGTTTAGATCATAAATCCAATTATTCTAACCTTTTTTTTAAAAAAAAAAATCAGAATTTAACCTCCACTTTAACATAAGATTATAACATATATATGACATGTCTCAATCGGATAACAAAAAAAAAAAAAAAACTCTTTGTGATCAAATCAACAAAAACAGAAGAAGCAAAACCAAGAAAACAAAATAGATCAAAGAGCACATCAAAATCCAAACATAAATAAAAAAATAAAAATTAAAACAAGACTGTATACTCATAGATAGATAAAGATATATAGATATAGATATACAAGCATATACATAAAATGAGGGAGTGCAGGTTCATGCACCAAGATCTCACCTTTGACCTTAGCCAAGTTGTTAATTCTCACAGGCTTGCTCATTTTCAGATCTGAAAAAAGGATGAAACCCTAAACAAAATTCTGCTAAAACAAAGAACCAAGTTAAACAATCAAACATCAGTATATAGAAAAGAAACCCTACAAACAAACAAGTGATCATCGAGCTAGAGAACAGAAACTCAGATATACAGATATACATAGATGTATACCTGATGAGATAATGGGGGAGGAGGAGGCTATAGCTTTAGCTAGGTGATGGATGCAAGGTGAGATATGGGTATATAAAGGGTAAAATGAAAAGGGTTTTGGCATTGTAGTGACTGGTTGATGAAGGACACCTGCACATTGATTGGTTCATGAGCGGGGCCGTTCAAGCAAGTGACAAGAGTCCTCCATATATTGCACTGAGCATAGAGCTTATATTTGGAAAATTTCATTAATTTTCTTACTTTGTCTACTGCACAATGCGTATCCGTTTTTTAACCTTTTTTCAACATTACATTGCAAGGGAAAAAAAAAACAAAAAAAATTGCTACGAAATGCAAAACCAATGGCAGTATCGTTATTTATCATCTGCTCGGAGGAACACGATCCTTTGACGGACAAGAACTATGTATTTTTCCAGATATGGTAGTAGTAAAACCACGCGACTTTACTCGAGTAGAGTAGCGGTTACATGTGGGACCCACTTGCTTACGTGTCAGAGTGTTATTGGAACAACCCTGCATTTACTGCTAGTAGGGTTGAGTTTTTTGGTTCTATCCTAAGAAAGAAGAGAATGTCTGAAAAGTTAAGACGACGTGGCTGACTGCTTGTGTTGACTTCTTTTTTATTTTTTGTTTTTAAGGTCTTAACGATGTATTTATCTTCTTTGAATTTTTGTTTTTATTGAAAAGTTTTCACCCTTGGTCGGTGGATAGTACAGTGAAATATCGTCCTCTCTCCTTAAATTAAATAAAATTAATTTACATGTAACCGGCAATAAAATCAAATAAAATTACATTTAACAGGCAATAAAATTAATTTACATTTCCAATCAAATAAAATTATCATTTAATCTGCAATAAAATTAAATAAAAAATAAAATTAATTTACATTTCAAATCAAATAAAATTAACATTTAATCTGCAACAAAATTAAATAAAAAATAAAATTAATTTACATTTAACCGGCAATAATATGTAAGTGATGATGTCGGATTCAAATCCTACCCTCTGATAGGAATATTCACACCACACGGTTAAGGGTCCAAACCCCTTATTTCCTAACTAATATGAGATATTGGATGTATCGTCACTGAGCATCAATTCAATTCAGTTGCTTTTTTTTTTTTTAATTATATCGAAAAGGCTATAACTTTAATCTATGACAATTCTTAGCCGCTCATAATATAAAATATATCATCATTACTAGTTTTATTGACATAAAATAAACTTACTAGTTACTCTTTCAGATTAATAAATTACACGAAAATAAGTTTTAAATATTTAAATTTTAAATTATTAAAATAAATTGTGTCAATAACACTTACCAGATAAGCAAATCATATCAATTTAATAATTCAAATATGGACCATTTTATGGTGTAATGGTAACATAGTATCATATCAATGTAAATTATTATATTTTACTTTTTAAATTTTAACCCTTTAATTTTATCTATACAAATAACCGGTTATCTATTAAATAAATTTTTTTAAGATAATGGTAAATATATATTAATTTCAAAAAATAATTGATCTCTTAAGTGATAATCTCAAATTAATGATAAACTAATTCAAAAAATCATAATTAAGACTTTGATATTCTATGTTAACACCCAAGTATATCAGAAGGACTGTTTTTTTTTTATTACTTCAATAATAGAGAAAAGTAACTATTTAAAACCTACTTGCATCTATTTTATTAATAATTAAAATAATAACAAAATACATAATATTATAATATTTTTTATTTTAATTAAATATAAAAACTCATAGAATGTATAATTATTTTATTTAGTAAATATTAAAGTTGATAAAATATAAATTTTATTTTATTAAAAAATTTATTAATTGCTCATGATATAAAAGGGCAAAGGTTCATTTTTGCCCCTAATGTTTTTAGCAAGGCTCAAATAAGTCCCTCATTGAATTTTAGGCTCAATTATACTAAGGTTTTACGTTTTTGATCCATTTAAGCCCCCTTCAACGGAAGGAAAATTTAAAAAACAAACTCTGGTAAAAAAGGCATGCGATATGGCAGCCATATGAAAAAAAAGGGACCCCGCACAAGCCACGTCAGAAAGTCGTTCCTGTAAAGGGAAGAATTTTAGCGCTACATCCATTAAGGCTACAACCACCCTCTCCCCATTTTCTGTCGATTTTAATCGTTCTATAGGCAATTTAAAAACCCTTTTGGTTTCATCGTCATCATCCTCGTTCTTATCAGTTCTTTCGATCAGGTTAAGATCTCTACAGTCCAAAGAAACCTTCAAACTAGAAGTACTCGATCAACACAATCTTCAACAACTCAAAGAAACCCTAGCTGCTGCCCTCTCTTCCTCTCTTACTCCTGATTCATTGCGTTTGTCGCTCAACAGAAAAGATGAACTCTTTTCGTCATCTCTGCAAGATTATTTGCAATCTCTTAGTGTTACTTCCAGCGATTTGATCTATTTTTCTCACAACCCAGATGAGTTTTCTCCTCCTCCTCAATAGACCGAATAAGGAAGTTATCAAGAATCTAATTCTTTTGTTAATGCAAATCATAGTGGTCAAGAATCCAGTTTGAAAGAAATTGAGATTTATCAAGAATTGGTTGTTATTGGCCTGAATTCTTCAAATCAAGAAGCCTCAATTCAGGATACCCAAATGGAAGAAATCCATGAAAAAGATCAAGCATTAGCAGTTATGAATGATATGGATGTTGATACTTGGTCTGTTGATGTGGGTGACAGGAGGATGCATGAGCTATAATTCTTAAGGAGTGTATTGACGGAAGAAGAATTTGTTGATGATTCTAACGATAGTTTGTTGTTGTTTATAGCGATTTAGTGATGATATGGATGTTGTTTGTTGTTGGGTGAAGGAACCCACAAAGTGGACAAATGGGGTTGGAAGCCGCCGGACTACCAATTTAAACTTAATACAAATGGATCTTTTTGCAAACAATCGGGGACAACAATTAGTGGTGGTCTTGTTACTTTGATTGTTGGATTTGATACCAAGTCTGCTACTGCTTTGATCCAAATGTAAATACATATACATATCATTCTTTAAAGAATCTCATGAAAAATCTATTGATCCCACTTGATTTTTTTTGGGTATCAAAAGTATTTGTTGCTTTTTATTTCTCCTTAAAAATTTAAAATTTGTTTTACCTTTTTTTATTTAAAAAAAATTGTATTAAATGTGTTCAGGTATGATCATAGGTGCATCAGCATCATCAGTTGGTACAATCTAATAGTAACCCATCCAACAAAAGAAGTGCCTACTTTTTATTATGATTTGGCTTTTCTTTTTCGGCTTATACTGATGTTTGGTATCGCAGTTGGTGTTTAATTGAGTGTTGTTTTCCCTTATGGTTAATCATTGTTCTTATCATTATACTCTTTATAGATATTTAGATTATTATACCATTCATCCATCTTTACAAGCTTTTTGGTGTCTTTAATGGTTAACTTTATAACATTTTCTTGATTTACATTGTTAAGTGAAAACTATTGCTTCTGATAATGTATGAGAAATGGCTTATTTGATTTTTTTTTCTTTTTATGTGTGGGACACAATTCTAATTTGGGTTCGATGACTATCACAGGAGCAGAGCTTTAGGGTATACTACATGGTTTGAGACTATACTGGGAGCTTAAGGTAACAAACTTGGTGGTTGAATCTGATAGCTTAGTTGCAATCTAAATGCTGCAGAACAACAAGACAGGCTGCCATAGCTTTTCTTCCCTGATATAAGAAATAAAAAGCAGGGAAGATGTCTTTAAGGGGAGACTTAACTTAACGGCCATGTCATCACAGTTTCTAACAGAAACCAATTCCGTTTGTCCATGTTGGCATAGAGGGGCTTAAATAGATCAAATACGTAAAACCGTAGTATATGTGAGCCTAAAATTCGATAGAGGGCTTATTTGAGCCTCACTAAAAACGTTAGGGGCAAAACTGAACCTTTGCCCGGATATAAAAAATAATTCAATTATACTTAAATAGAGTATCATTTAAGTATGCATAAAATATATAATTTACAAAAAATGTTGCATAACTAATTTATTTTCTAAAGCAATCTATCTAATTCGACATTTGAGCAATGAAATTAAATGTACTTTTACCTATGATAATTTTGTTAAGACATATGTATACAAGCTTGCAGCTCAATTGAATATATATATATTGTTGACCTTAACAATGATCAATCTTGATTTTGATATTAGCAAACTTAATTTTAAGTATTTAATTTTGTTTGTTTAAGAGTGTATAAGTTAGGTTGGAAGTCAAAATGGAGTACAGGATTGATAAATATGCTTTTGGGCTAATTCAACCTCTAAGATTCAAGGAGTCTTTTGACATCCTTAAAGTTTTATAATGAGAAAGTTGTCTTCTTCACATTTGAAGTAGACATCTTAATATTTATGAATTAAGCTTACTTGTAAAAATCCGAGATCATTTGAGTATGCCAATCTTGAGTCGAATTCAGCATATGCAGCTTTCATTTTAGGTTGCGCAGTAACTCTTAGTATTTCAGCAATATCTTGAGCTACAGAGGTCCAAATGAGGTGATTCAAAGTGATATGAAAATATAGCACAAATATCTACAACTTTTATGAAAAATTTTAGGCTGATTCGATCGTATTCAGTCTTGCTTACGAGCATCTCACGAGTCGATCACGAGCTGTCCCCTGTTGGTGCCCATTTTGAGTTGTTTTAGTTGTTTTGGACAGTGCCGCTCATGGTATGCAGTCACAATCATGACCAAGTCATGAGGAGCAGTCATGATAGCATTCAACAGATATTTTTGAACACAACGACTAGTTTCCCCTTGGTCACGACCATGACTACCTTCCTCACAATTGTGAGCATTATTTTAGCTACAAAAAGTCCAAGATTATACAAAAATCAATTATGGACGTTGAAGACATATTTGACACATTCAACAGCCATATTTTTTAGTGTTTATCTATATAAACACCTCTTAGAGCTTAATTAAAAAAAACTTATTTATCATTCATTCTCTTTTAAGCATTCAATTAAGCTCTCAAATTTTCTCTTAAACAATTCTTATGTTTGTATAACTCTT